>ML739163.1:0-59511 GCA_009193565.1 Aspergillus coremiiformis | reverse complement strand
CCGACCATCCATCCATTGTTCAATCCGTTTCCTTTCTAGACTTGCGCACTTCCCTTCCGCTGCAACATATAATTGCAACCTTGAGCCGCTGCGGGACTCTTTGCCTCTCACGCGCTTGTGGAAGCCTTTTGCCCTATCAATCCATCCTCTTTTAGGGCTTAGAGACTCAGTCGCATTCCTCTTTTCCCACACCATTCCCTCTCCTACTATAATTCTAATTTCGCTTCTGTCCCCTGAAAAGGGAAGTTCCGGATCGTATCATGGAGAAAGACAAGATCGAGACCAAGGCAGAGTCGGGGTCGGCCTTCGAGTCACCGCCGCCTATCTATGGCGAAACAGAGACAACACAAGCAAACATTGGCCGTAGGATATGGGACAGTTTCAAAAGAGATCCAAATGCTCATGTCACTGGCGGAGAAGCTTCCGGCGCAGACGGAAAGTCCTTCGATATCGAAAATGCCGCGCAGAAAACGGCCGACTCGCCATTACAGCGTAGCTTGAAGGGCCGACATCTGCAGATGATTGCCATCGGTGGCTCTATCGGTATGCATGAATCGTTCCATAATGTCTCCACCATATCAAGCCTTTCAGGTTCTGACCTTTGCTCTTCTCATCGTTAGGTACTGGTCTTTTCGTTGGTTCCGGAAAAGTCTTGGCCACTGGTGGTCCAGCATCGGTTCTCATTGCTTATGCCTTGATCGGTTGCATGCTTTACTGCACTGTACACGCACTTGGTGAAATGGCTGTTCTGTTCCCCGTGGCAGGTTCATTCGCGCACTACTCTACTCGATTCATTGATCCTGCATGGGGTTTCGCTATGGGTTGGAACTATGCATTGCAATGGCTTATAGTGCTGCCCTTGGAAATTGTGGCTGCCTCTATCACTGTCGACTACTGGCACTCCAGTATCTCCAACGCGGCATGGGTTGCTATTTTCTGGGCATTGATCGTTGCGATCAACTTGTTCGGTGTCAAGGGTTACGGTGAGGCTGAATTTGTCTTCTCCGTCATCAAAGTCATTGCTGTGATTGGTTTTATGTAAGTGCCCTGACAAGATGCTATCTCCGCCCTGCATCGCTTGGAGCAATATGGCTGATACATCATAGAATCCTCGGTATTATTCTGAACTGTGGCGGCGGTCCTGAGGGTGGTTATATTGGTGGACAGTACTGGTCAAACCCCGGGGCCTTCCATAATGGGTTCAAAGGTCTTTGCAGTGTATTCGTCAACGCTGCGTTTGCCTTTGCTGGTACGGAGCTCGTTGGTCTGGCTGCCGCTGAGACTGCCAATCCTCGGAAGTCTCTGCCGACGGCCGTAAAGCAGGTGTTCTGGCGTATTTGCCTCTTTTACATTGTATCGCTCACTCTAGTCGGCCTTCTTGTTCCCTACAACGATGAGCGGCTCCTCAGCGGAAATTCCAGCGCTGACGCTAAAGCGTCTCCATTCGTGATTGCCATCAAGAATGCCGGTATCTCTGTGTTGGACTCTATCATGAACGTCGTCATCATGATTGCGGTATTGTCTGTGGGCAACTCATCGGTTTACGGCTCTTCCCGTACCCTTGCAGCGCTTGCCGAGCAAAAACAGGCCCCTCAGTTCTTGTCATATATTGATCGCAAGGGCCGCCCTCTCTGGGCTATCTTAATTGCTTCAGCTCTCGGTTTGCTCGGTTTCTTGGCTGCATCGGACAAACAATCTGTGGCGTTTGAGTGGATGATGGCTATATCTGGTCTCTCCTCCATCTTCACCTGGGGTTCGGTTTGCTTAGCACACATTCGCTTCCGCAGCGGCTGGAAGGCCCAGGGCCACAGTCTGAACGAACTCGCCTTCCGTTCGCAACCTGGAGTTATTGGCTCCTGGGTCGGATTCGTCTTTAATTGTCTCGTCTTAGTTGCCCAGTTCTGGGTTGGATTTGCGCCAATCGGTTACGCAGATATGTCCGCCGGTGCACTCGTCGAGAGCTGGTTTGCGGTGTACTTGGCTGGTCCGGTCGTCCTGATCTTTTATATTGGTTACAAGCTCTGGTTTAAAACACCAATCATCCGGGCCTCGGATATGGACATGCAAACTGGCCGTCGCGATCTTGATCTTCAATATTTGATTGAGCAGGAGCGAGCCGAGCAGGCAGAATGGCCAGCGTGGAAGAAGGCGTACAAGTTCTTCTGTTAGCAAGGGGGGGGTTTGTCATTTATTGTTTCGTTTTGCAGGGTTGAAATTCATTTTTCGCTAATTCTCCATTGTACGATTATGACCCCTAATGTGCCCATATTCCGATTCCGATAAACCAATCTCATGATACCAGCTTTCCTCCTTGCATGAAAACCAGTCGTAATCCTTGTATAAATCTCTTTGACTGACCGGACGCTCAGGAGTCATTCATCCAGTCGCTGTGGCAGTTGTGCTAAGCTTTTAAACTGTTGATGTTGACAGTGTCTTTTCTCCAGTCTTGGCATGTTTGTAGTATCTGGAGAACGCTCCAGACTGTTAAGAGGCATGTACGGAGTACATACATACATACATACAGCTGATACCGGCGGTATGAATGGTCGTATTTGTGTATCCCCCACCAACCGCGTATTCTATCATGATTACCGCGTAATGGCTCTCAAAACCTAGCCAATATGTGTAATATTTCACGGCGCAGCCAAAAATAGCCTTCCGGCTGAGACACGTGAGGATCGGCTGTGGACCAGGCTGTTTCACGACGGTAAATTACCATCTTGGAACCGGAGCGACGTTTTCCTCTCAGATCTCCGCCAGTGAACTGAATCATCTTCTCCTGTTATCAACCATCCCATACTATATAGACCATCCTGGTATCCTCTACCCTCACTTGGATTTTCCATTCTCTTCGTGCTTGTTGGTATTTACTTTGTTTATCACTTTCCTGGGGTCCTTCTTTCTCGGTATCTGGCTGCTACTTAGCCGCCCTTGCATACATCGAATCGGTGCCTATGTTTACTCGCAGCCGGTCTAAGACACGGGAAGGTTTCGTTGTCACTCTTCTTTGAAGCAGGAGGCTGGCCACTCTTTCTTTATTCACCGCCCGCGCAACTGCCCCCCGTTTCGGAGATACCCAACCTAAGCCTGGTGGCTGGTGTCTAATTTGTGGTTTTGTTGGCGACTGAGGTCATTCATTTTTTTTTTTCTTTTCTAGTTTTGGACGCTACTCTGAGATACCCGCATCAGCCCCACGGTCATCATCAGTTTCATCTCTATTGTCAAGGTCGCATTGTCCGATACCCAACCGTCACAATGTCCGGCTTTGCGACTGCGTTCTGGACGCCGGACTATGCAACCGGCCTGGGCGTGCTTTACGGGAAGCTTCAGCAAGGCGTTATCGAGAACAAGCAAATCATTGGAATCGCGTCTATGCGTGCAGATGCGGAAGATCAGTATGGCGTTCGGTTAGGGGATATTGCGCCGACTGTGGATCGGTTGACAGCAACCGGGTTTGGAAAGGACGATGGGGCAAGTGTGAGGAAGGTAGGTTGACTCCGGCCATATATAAAGATATACGTGGTGTACTAAGAACCATGGGTTACGTGTGAAGGCATATGAAGGCGTTCGCACTGAGATGGTCGAAGCGGCCAAGAATCATCAAAAGATCGCGTCGAACATTCGCGAATTAGTCGTTTCGCCTTTCAGTCGTTGGTGCGATCAACATGAGGCACGTATCCAGAACTCACACGACGACCTCCAGACTCGTATCAAAGAACACACAAAACAGGCGGACTTGGTCAAGAAACTGCGAAGTCACTATTTCAACAAATGCCGTGTGGTAGAAGACTTGGAGGAAGAGAACAAACTTGCCTTTCAGGCCCCCGAGACAAGCCCGAAAGTCAAAGCGACTCCCAAGATCGTACTTCCCGAGGAGGAAGAGGAGGAAGAACCGTTTGAGATCGGAGATCACGTTTATACTCCAGAGGGTCTCAAGAAACTTTTGATCCATATGCTGGAAAATATCAAGACAGGTGATGTTAAGGTGCCCATCATCGGCACCTACCAGAACACTTCGACCGGCTCTGATATCGTGGAATATGCCCAGAAGCACATGAATGCAACCAGCGTCAGCTATGCGGAGAGGATCGGTCAGGATCTCGTCGACAATGGCTTGCTCCGGTTGGTGGGCAATATGGGTAGCACATTCGCTAATAGCGGCAAGATGCGATATCAATGGCGCCCTAAAGTATTTCAGATCACTGGTATTCCCGAAAAGAATAAGCCTCTGATGCGTGTTACCTCAATCGCGAACAGCGAGGACGGCAGCGAATCCCCGATAGCCTCTGTTTCGGAGATTTTGGCAGGCTGGAACCCTCTTAATAACCCTCGTCCGAATGAGACCCCAGCGGAGAAACTGCGGAGAGAGGCGCGCGAAGCTGACGAACGGTACAAGGCCGCTGTGCGGAAGCTGGACCAGATCAGATGCAAGCTGGAGGAAGAGATTGTAGAGAACCTCCGGTTTATGGAGCAGTGCGAGTTGGACCGGCTTAAGGCAATCAAGGCAGTCGTTCTTGATTTCTCCGGTGCGATCAGCAATGTCATTCCAAACCTGCAAAGCACAGTAGATCATATGATGCTCTACCAGGAGACCATTCAACCTCTCGGAGATCTTCGGTATCTTCTTGAAAATTATAGGACCGGAGGCTTCGTGCCTCGAGTCCAGGCATACGAAAACTACTACGGCTCCGTAGAAGGTGTGATACCAGACCTAGCTACCTGTGAGATGAACAAGAGCTAACCTGTACAGATCAAAACTTCGGCGTTGACCTTGAGGCTAGAGCAAGAGCTGATCGCAAACGGGTCCCTATTCTTGTTACTACCCTTTTGACATATCTTGACAATCGTAAGATATATTATAGGATTCACCGACATGACAAATTGAGACTAATGAATTATTATAGGCTATCCGGAACTTGAGGGTGATGAGGCACGACGTGCCATCTGGCTTTATGATGTTCCTCTGGCAGCAACCCACCATCTGCGCAATGTTTTGAATAGCAGCAACGCAGATTATCAAGGTGTTCTAGAGAAATATGAGGTTCCCATCGTTGCAAGCGTGTTAAAATTGTATCTTCTTGAATTACCAGGTTCGTACAGCCTTTGAATGAAAACCCGCCGACGGTCTGCGCTGACTTTTCTTTATAGACTCCCTTGTTTCTTCGCAAGTTTACGAAATTGTTAAAACCATTTATTCTACCACGGCTCACGAGACTACGGAAGAAGGCCGGATCAAGGTCTTGCAGAGCACACTTGGCCAGCTTCGCCTCAATAACATTGCCACTCTTGACGCTATTATGACCCATTTTACACGCCTGATAGACCTTACGTCTGCCGATGAAGCTTACGTTTCTGCACTTGCCCAAGCGCTGGCCCCTTGCGTTCTCCGCCCACGCGTTGAGAGCAGCCTTACGATGAACGAGCGTCACAGCTACCGTCTGATTCGTGATCTTTTTGCTCACAAGGATGCAATCTTTGGCGAACTGAAGCGTCAGTCCAGCGGTCTCGGGGTTACAGGCTCCGTCAGCCGTCCCCGCGCCATTAGTACGGATGAGAGCAATCGCCGAGCAGCCATGGAAGCTCGAAACCGTGCTATTGTGGATCGCAGTCGAGCTAACAGCCCAGCTCCTCCTCGGAAACACCGACGGGATCGCTCTAGCGGTCCCTCGGAGATCGGCCGCTTCCCAGTCAATGTCACCAGTCCAACTGAGAGGCGGACGATTATCCGTAACAGCTTAGATGTTCCTAGCAGCAACAGTTCGCCAACCGCCCAGGAACAACTGTCAAGTATGAGCGTCAACGCTACTGCTGAGGCTGCCATCAACGGCACATCCAGTGATTCCTCGGCCACTACTACTGCCAACGACACTACTTCCTCCGGCACTTCTAGCCCCCCTCCCGTTTCAACAACAGCGTCAGACGACTCTCCCACGCCCACCCCTACTCCAGCCGTCGATGTCGAGAAGCGCGCTTCCATCACCCGCTCCTCATTCACCCGCAAGCCCGGGCTCTCTAGCCGATCTAGCTTCCCCATCGGCCCAATCGGGGAATCTGGGACAGACAGCAAGCGAAACAGCCTGGCCGACACTGAACCTAAGGGCGTAACACTTGAAGATAAACCAATGGATGATGACTAAACGTATTACTTATCAAAACTTACGCTCCTTCGATTTTCAACGGAAGTTAATCGAAGCAAAGCAAAGGATGACTTAGCATGCGACATAAAAAACCTAAAACAAAAAGGAACAGAAAAAAAATGGAACCTCAGGCGGAGACGTATGTATGTACTCAACATCTCTCAAACTTTCAGCAGGCCTTGTGAGTTGAGGTGATGTCGGCGGTTGCGATACTTTTTTATGTTTCAAAGCTTTCTTTCACCATTTTTTCTTTTCGATTCAAATATAACCCATGCCATTCGTTATCGTTTCGCATACCCCTTATTCTTTTTTTTGCCATGTATGTCTATCTTTTTTTTTCTTATCTCTTTTTGGTTTCTTTGTATGCATACAGTATATCCTCTTTATCACTTGTGCTGCGCGCTTTCGCAATGTTTTCTTCTAATCGATCTTTGTGGAATCGATTGTATAGCTCTTTTTTTCAATTTTCAACGAGTCGACAGCCTATCCATGTGTAGAAATGTGTTCGTGATTCATGACATCTTAAAACTTGATTGTCCTTTCAGTAACATTATGATCGTGTCTACTAGATAAACTATACACCGCTATGTCCGAATGCTTATGATAAACACATGAATCCAACACCTATACAAACGATTGACGATGAAGCTTATCCAACAGACTCCATTAGTGCGGTAAGGTTCATAATACATATCACAACCCTTGGCCCGTCAGCAGTCGTCTAAGGATGCCCTCTCCTGCGCCAGCGAGCTGAGTTTCAATCTCTTTCTGGGATACAAAACAAACGAGTCCCTGTTCATCCATGGCTCTGCTAGGTGTCATAGGTCCACTCATCGACTTCGAAGGTGAACGCCTGATGTTTGAACCACCAGCGACAGTTCCGCCTCGACCTTTTCCCTGGTATTCTCCAACCAGTCCCAATGTCTCCAAATTACCGAGTACATCTCGGAATTCGGTTGCTGTAAGTGGGTGAAGGATATTATCTGTTCGGCATAGAGTACAATACGTATCGAAAATTTGCTTGATTGTTGGGGGTGAATTCTTGGTCTTGGATGGTGTGCCCGGAAATTCACGTTCACGTCGTTTCCGGTCAAGCGCAATTAATGCACAAATGGCAGCTTTTTGCTGAAGGTTGAGGCCTTGAAGTCGCTGGACAGTCCCTTGTCCAAATGTGGCCGAAGTGATGCGTGCAACATGAGCGATGCTGGCCCGTGGCGCGGTAAGCGTGGTGTACGCTGATGTAGGACTTAGCTTTGGTCTAGCAGGGGATGATAGATTGTTATTTTCAACAAGTATCGTTTTGGAAGGGCTCTCTGGGTTCTCATTCTGCTTTTCAAGTTTCTGCAACGTTTCTTGTTCGATGAGATCAATAGAGCGCTTGATGAGCTCGAAAGCCTTTCGCAGATCGCCTGTTTGTGATGCAACCTTCTTTGAGCATAACTGTATAGCCGCTGGTTGAACAAAAGGGATGAATTTGGGGTCATCGGACTGCCCAGCAGGAAGTAACGAGCGGAGGCGTTCAGTGACCACGTTGGCGATCTGACCAGCATTGTAAGGTAAGAAAGGGAGTAAACGAGGTTTCAGGTTCTTGGCCTTCAATTGTGGCAATGACCGATCGGTCAAATCCAGGGCATTAGCGATGCCGATAAGCATGAGCTTTGATTTTCCCTGCAATGACCACTCGAACAAGGACTGGAGGATACCTGCATCCGCCGTAAGGAGGTGGTCGATTTCATCCAGTGAAACCAGAAACATATCATCTTCCTTCTTCTCAGATGTGAACATGATTTTTAGTCTTTCTGCTTCACTTTTCTTGAAAATCTGCTGGTCGTCACAAAAATCTTCGATGAGCTTGCTGTAGACATCACGAGCGCCTCGCATGCTAGCACAATTGACATGTGTGACCTTCACAGACCCAAGGTCAAGTTCATCGCATACTTCCTTAACCATGGCACTTTTACCAGTTCCAGGAGGACCGCTGACATACAGGCAACCACCTTGTCGTGACTTCAGACCATCCTGTATGAAAGAGCACAGCTTTTCTCGCTCCGCTTCCCGCCCGACAAGGCGACCCGAATTTGCGCCCCGGGCAAATAATTTCCTGGCTTGTGTATAAATTGTTTGTGTGGTTTGTGTAGCTGTTGGGGTTGATGTCTGTCGCGGCGTACGTGGAGTCAACGATATTCCTCCGACTTGAACCCGATGTTTTGGCGTGATAGGTGGCGAGTCAAGGGCATCTCGGTATCGAGATTTTGAAGGGGTCTTAAATTCAACGGGTGCGGCGTTTTCGTTTGTGGTTGTGGGCTGGGGCGCTGCGCATTTTTTCGTTAAGGGTTTTCCATTGACTGAATTCGAGGTACGGCTACCCGAATGAGTCTTTGTGGATGACGTTCCATGTTCTGATTCTGCATGTTTCACGTGTCCATTCCCATTGGGAACGTCCTTCGAATCAACATTGTTCTCCTGTTGATAGACATTGCCACTCTTTGTCTTTGACCGTAGTTGGCGTGTTGTCGGTGCAGACGGCGTAATCTCTTCTCGAAGGTTGCGAGGCGGTTGTGTCCGGCGCTTACTTGCACTGCGCACTAGTATTACTGGACCTAAAAAAGAATTGGTAAGTTGACAGGCAAGGAAAGAGAGCATGAAGAGGATCGTTCGAAATCACGCAACCGTACCTTCTGTGTCAAGAGTGCTCCGTTGGCGCTTCCCGAGAAGCGAAGTTGTCATTATGAGCAAGCTACGGTTAAGCCACTATGGTAAGAGCAGATGTGGAGGAACTATGAATAGGCAAGTACAATGGAAGAGGTAGGAGATATAAAAGTAATAGGCAAGTGCATTAGAGGTTCAATGGCAGGTATGTACGGAGTACTTGAATGGACCTTTTCCCAACCTGGCATAATTGGTGGTGTTCCGCCTTCACGCGTTTTTCTGCAGCGCGTCACGCGTCCACACAAATATCACATGAGCCAGACTACGGTACAGTGGAAAGCCAATAATGCAGCTTTGTGAGCTGGGCGGGTAAAGACCGTGTTTATTCCCCCGGTGACGGAGAATCTGATTATCCAAGTCCACAAGCAACTGCGTCACTCGTTTCTACCTGATGATGCGGGTCAATTCTGCAAAGTCCATCTTTCATATCATTCCGTTGGCGTCAGTGATCAGGCCAAGTGACAGAACGCTTGTATGTTCAATCCATTCTTTAAATCACCTAACTGCGTTCATTATTAATTTGGAGCCCAGTGGCTCTTGAATTCTTCTGGTCTAGTACAGCTCATTATCGCTGTTTGCAACTGTTTGCATCACATTGTCGCTAATCGGTATACACCAAATCTTGTGGGATAGCTTCTTACTGTCACAACAAGTTGACATCTTTCCCAATCTCATTCAAATACCCGCCGTTTTCATCTACTATACTTACCAAGCATCTTACCCACTATGAATGACGATGTGGTGGCCCAGTTCACCGAAATCACAGGCTCCAGCCTTGAGCTAGCCACTCAGTATTTGCACTTAGCGGATTACAATATTGAACAAGCCATGCAGCTTTACTTTGAAAACGGAGGAGCATCGCTAACTGATGAGCCAATATCATCTACATCAGGTCCTCAGGAAGCTCGCCATACCATAGGCGACAACGAAGGTTTACATGTCAACTCTGATGACGATGTCACTGTCGACGAAGCACGATCTGCCCCTCGGCACCAAGGGCCACAAAGCTCTACCTATGAAGATGACGAGGCCATGGCTCGGCGTCTCCAAGAAGAGATGTACGGTGGAGGTGTGGAAGGAGGGGGTGTTGATGATGATGGTGTGCGTGCCCCGATGGCTCGCACAACGGAAACACTTGTAGGGCCCGAGGCGGACTTCGACGATGGTGAAATGCACACCAGTGTATTGGGTCAATTGCGTGCTCGGCAGCAACGAAACAGTTAGTGCTCTCGTGCCGTCGGCACTCTTGTACATTCACCAGCTAACATTCACGCTTGCTAGATCGGCCTGGTATTTTCAATCAGAGGGACACTTCGTCGATATGGACAGGGGATGACGAGGCCACACGTCGCCAAATACTTTCCGCAGCCACAGGAGGTGCGTCTGACGCTTCCAATAAGTCAAACATGCTTGCCGAGATGTACCGTCCGCCGTTTGAAATCATGTCCCGGCTCTCGTGGGATCTGGCTCGCCAGGAAGGTCGTGATAATGAGAAGTGGTTACTGGTCAACGTACAAGATTCTTCTATTTTCGACTGCCAGGTGCTGAACAGAGACCTGTGGAAAGACCCTGGGATTCGGGACACTGTTAAAGAGCACTTCATCTTCCTGCAGTACTCGAAGGACGATCCACGTGCTGCGCCGTACTTACAATACTATTTTCAGGGTAGCGATGTTTCCGACAATTACCCTCATATTGCTATTGTCGACCCGCGCACTGGTGAGCAGATGAAGGTGTGGTCTGGGCCACCCGTGATGAAGGCCGCGGAATTTCTTATGCAGTTACACGAATTTCTCGACCGTTACAGTCTCAAGCATAACGTGCGGAATCCAGTGGCCAAGCGCAAACCAGAGAAGAAGGAGAAGAGCATTGATGCTATGACAGAGGAAGAGATGTTGGAATTGGCGATGAGAAATAGCCTTGGTGGAGATGCATCACAGGCCCCGAAGCTGGAAGACCCCGACGATTTGACTCGTAGCGTCGATGACGTGAAAGGCAAAGGCCGAGCAGCTGATACGGAAGATTTCAGCATGGGTGAAGCGGATCAAGGTGGAAGGGGCGAAGCTGGAGCTTCTCCGTTCTCTTCAATTCCAGATGATCGGCCACACACCGAGCCCCGCGCCGACCCGGCTACGACTACACGCATTCAGTTCCGCCATCCATCCGGGAGAGTGATTCGACGTTTTGCCTTGAATGACCCCGTGCAGAGAATCTATGAATGGCTCAAGGCCGATCCTCCGTTGCCAGATAAAGCGGGTGTGGAGTTCGAGCTCAACTCCCTGGGCCACAACTTGATCGACTCGCTTGATACCAGTGTGGCCGATGCTGGCTTGAAGAATGGTACGGTTATGATAGGATATGTTGAAGAATAAATGCCCTTGATTGAGGATATGACACCTGCATTTGATGAGGCGTTGGGTTCGGAGACTTGTGAACCGGCTGGCCATGGGCTCAAGGAACGGAGAAGTTCACTTTTTACACCACGGGTTCTCACCTAGATAAGGAGCATATCCTGCCTTAAGTTAGAATTCTGATCTTTTCGTTTTCCGTTCTTTCGTACATCTCATTTATCTGTGGACATGATATCACGGGCCCTGTTACATCCCCGACCCAGGCTATACCTAATGACTTATGAGACTACTAGTCCTCACCCTCCGCAAGCGATGCCTTTATAGGATTTGATAACGCAGATATCACCCTCATCTCAAGGAAGAAAGGAAGGAATGCCCCATTAAACCTTTGTAACATACATAGGGGGAAGTTTTCCCCGGAAATTACAAGCCGACCAGTATCGGACATTTGGGGAACAGATACTCCGTACCTAGTTCATGGATCAGATTGGAAAGCTGTCTTCATTAGCGGATTGTATGTAGTTGTTGAACACAACAATGCAGCTGTTCGAGTAAATAGTAAATTATTATTATTATTATTTTTTTTTTAAAAAAAAAGGGCGAGGGAGAAAGAAAGGAAGAGGGGCTGGTTGGGTATAACTTGAAACCCCAGCCCTGACAATGTCTTCAACCCGGATCGGCCCGCGAAGATCCTCCTTGAAGAGGATGGTTAAACTTGATGGAATGAAGGCCCAGATTCTACTTAGGGTATCGAAGGCATCTAATTATAGACACTGCAAAGCTATTCAAGTCAAAGCAAAACAGGTTTCAACTGCATTTATATCCAGTACAAACAGGTTTCTCCACGTCATACAACTCTTCCTGAGCTGCTCTATCTCAAATGGATTTTTAACCATACCGGATATTCTGTAGTATAAGGTATACTACCGTAATTAGTAGTATAGCTTTTTGATAAGAAAATCTCGTTGGTTTGATAGCAGATTGTTAGCTATAAATGGGCTCGTTTTCTTGAATAGAGAAGGAGTAAAAGTTACTCTCTCTCCTTATCTACAGTTGTGGTTTCAATCTACCGTATCTTTGCCGAGTCGACAAGTTTTCTACCAAGTTGCAAGTCTCTAGACAAGTTAACTCAACCAATATAAGGTACTCTAACATCCTCTGTTCCCTGGATAGAAAAGTCACGACGTCCCACTCGATCAAAACTTAAAAGACCCTGATTGACATTGCGGTCTGTCTAAGTTCTAACCTTATAAAAGATCATGCATGATACCGATGATTACGTCCTAGGAAGACGTATATTCGATTCGGTTCGGTTAGACGCTCAGCATCTACTTTGGAAGCTTCACAAAGGCTATGAACTGGACCCCCGGATTCCAATCACGGATGACATGAAGATAGCGGAGCTCGGGACCGGAACAGCGTATGTACAGTGCATCCTCTTCAGGATTGCTTACCTTCTGGATTTTCACGTTCTCAAAGCGACTAATGAGAAACCAGTATCTGGTTATATGACCTGGCGCAGCAGCTTCCTGTAACAGTTCAGTTGCATGGATTTGATATTTCTGACAGCCAGTACCCATCGAAAGAACAGGTGCCCCAAAATATTACCTTGGGGGTACTGGACTCCATGAAAGACCCGCCATCATCACTAATTGGCCAGTATGATGTAGTGCACTTCCGCATGTGGGCGAGTAATTTTCGAAACGGTGATCCAGGGCCAGTGATCCGGCATGCGAAGCGTTTGTTGAGTAAGTCCGCCCCCAGCCATTTTGTATAGCAACCTGTAGGCTAATCCATGCCTCTATCTACAGAACCTGGAGGTTACATCCAATGGGAGGATGCAGACCTGATACACCAGTATGTTCAAGGTCTTGCGGCCAAAGACTTTGAAGAAAAAGTAGGAAACTTGTTCCAAAAAGCCGGTCTCGACTATAAGTGAGTACTTTGAACCCCCTCTCAAGACATCTCGGATGACACCAGCCCCGCTAATCAGGATGAAATATGTATCAGCTGGGTGTCTCAATTATCAGACAGCTTGCAGAAAGAGGGCTTCAACGTCCTTGAGTTTGACAGCGCCAAATTCGCCCCTAGCTTGACACAGTTATGCACAAATACTTTTCTACTGGCCCTCCAGGAAATCTTGCAGGGCATCAAGAGGAGATGCCCTCCAAACCAGCATTCGCTTGCACTTCCCACGCATGAAGATGCCCTTTACCTTCTCTCTACGGAACACAGGGATCGAATTGTCTACAACTGGTCCCCTGTTACGGCTTTGGCGCAACTTCCGCTGTGAGACTTTCAAGTTCATGGCTGCTGTTGGTATAGTTGTTCAAATGGTTTTTGCACTATACAGACAAGTATTTCTGATGCTTCTAGCCCTCAATAACCGATTATCGTTGATCTGTTGTTGGGGGACTTAAGCAGTATATTGTTTGATATCTTCAACGCTGTTAATACTGTTATCATCGGGTGGCGGAAGGGGTGTTCTGTACTTTATAGCGCATGCGATAATGTTATAAGAGCGCGTCAAATAGTCAGTGGTGAATTCAACATTCTGGAATATTACCCAATCAAAGGTGAATATGTTCTGAGAGACAAGGAGTTGAACTATCTCGAGGTTATTTAGTATTCCTGTCCACCAGGGATATATGTGGTATTAATCCACCCGATGCTTACCGAGTGCCATAACCATTTTGATTTATATCGGAAGGTAATGATCATCAAGATGATTGATTGAAGCTGATGATTGAACTAGCTAACTAGAAGACGCGACCCCGGGCGCCTGCCAACAATTTGCATAGTTCGTCAGTAAGGGGTAGAGCACACATCACATTTAGCATCACTTTCCGGGCTTCAGGCATGCAGACAAGTAATCATCGAGGACTTTCGGAATACGGAGTACTGTCACTACTACAAGCCTTCAATCAATATAAAATTCCCCCAATGCAGAAGGTTGACGCCTAAGAGGCTACTACAGTTACAACTTCCTCACCAAAAGCTTGACCATGAGCTCCGGCTTCTCCCACAAGTTGAATACTCGTTGATTATTCCAATTTTCTGAACCCGGGCAGAGCTCAAGATCAAAATGCCAGAGCACCAAAGCCATCAACAGGCGCATTTCCATGTAAGCAAGGCTGCCATTCATCAGTCGTCGTCGAATACTACGATCGGGGATGACACGCACGTTCTACCAATGCAATTGCGAGGGCCAACCTGGAACGGCTGCAATGCACTCTTTCGATCATCCTCGAACCCCGGCACATTGGCTAACCACCGTTCGGGGATGTACTCGTCGGGACGCACGAAGTTTTGGGGAGAACGGTACGCCGCCCAGTGGCTCATTCGAACGATTGTCTGAGAGTGTTAACGAGTGACCCAGGACAAATTGATGAATAGTGGTCGAATCCAATAGACTCATACCTTGGGGGGCACAGCTTGGTTCATTATCACCTCCACATTGGATCCCGTGTTCCGGGGGAATCCATCCACCACCGGGGGGTAGACTCGGAAGGCTTCGTTCAAGCAAGCGAGAAGATAAGGCAGCCTGTTTACGCTGACGAACGAGATCTGGTCGGCCGCATCAAACTCGCGCCGGACTTCTTTCATTGCTTTTTGCAATTTCTCCGGGTTACTAAGGAGATGAAATGTGAGACCACTTAGCAATGATGCAGTGGTTTCGCTGCCGGCAACGATCAATGCTTGTACCGTCGATTGATATTCCGGATCAGTTACACCGCTGTCCGGCTTCAGGAGATTGGCAACAAAGTCATTCCGACCGTCATGGATGGTCTTTCGATACTCTGCCTTTTCCCGGCTTAACTGCGTCAGTTCAACTCGACGATGTCGAATGCTGTCTGGGATGAACATCTGGATGGCCGGACTAAGCCAGGGCCAGAACTTCGCGCATCGTTGCCAAATACCAAAACGGATGCCATCGAATATTATCTTAACCCAGGGGTGATAGTGAGAGCTTTGAAGACAATTAAAGGATTCTCCGAAGACCAGCTGAGCTGTTACGTCGAATGTGAAATACTGCGACAGAGTTAGTTCCTCGGGCACAAACACCACAAGCACGAGGGACGAAGCGTTGGTTCACCACTACCCACATTGTACCAACGGGTGAAGTCCACGATGTTCTCTCCACGCTCGTTGGCTTGACTGCTCAGCTTGCTAATCATTAAGTCTGCATGGAATCGTATGGTGGGCTCCTGTTCTCTCAACGACTTCTCTGAAAATCCATGTGACATCTGCTTTCGAATATATCCGTGACGGTCTTGAGGGGCGCAAACGATGCCTTCAGGACCAGAAAGTGTGCTCGAATAGAAGTCTGGATCCTTTGAAAGCTCCGACTTCCCATTACGGTAGCCGTATATCTCGTTCCAGCCATCCGGGTGAATATACGAGAGCTCGTTTGGAGCCACGCGAACTACATCACCATACCGAAGGTGAAGCTCATGAATGGCGAAAGGCAAAGAACCATTAACAGAATGCCAAGCGTACCACATCCTAGTGGCTGTAGCTATCCAGGGCCCACGATAAGTGGACAGTGGGTGGAAGAACACATTGTATAGCGCCGAAGCAATAGCCCCCATGGTAACCTATAACAGCCGTCAGGTGAAGATCATTAATGGCTATGGAGAATATTCGATCATACCAAAATGGCAACCCCAGCTATAAGCCCAACAGCTCCAGTGAAGCTTAGAAATCCCAAGATATACATTCAGTAGATTAGTATTTATATAGTAGTAACTTGAACACTCCCCGTTCCGCGGTGATAGCCTGAGAGTTCGAAAGAAAAAGTTGAAGGATCAAGATCAAGAAGTCGACATTTCTTGCAGACGGAAGGGTTCGCCTTAAATACAAGCATAATGTATCCTCACATTCTATTCATTTCGGCACTGATGAGAGGTTTATCCTGTATTGTTGATTCACAAAAACTCTTGCATAACCCTATCAGTCGGCAAGAGAATCCCGAGATGTAACACTACGGAGTACCGTTTCATGCTGCCAGGGTAGATGAGGGGCTGTCCGCATGGGCTCTGTCAAATTCATCATATCATTACTGAGGGGCAATATTAACCCATGAATTATAGGTACTACCTGCTGCCTGATATATTAATTAGTACTACCGAATCTGTCTACCAAGGTACCGAGTCTTCGGTCCAGTGTTACGTGTCTGACATGATAAGAGGCTCCTTACGCAGCAGATGGTATATCACCTGATGCACGGCTATATGAAGAGCTTCTCTGCTCTTTCTGGCAGGGAGGTTCAAGCAACAGATTGCAATGGTGGTTAGCTTGGCATTCAAGATGTTGGGGTTCGTGGCTGGCTGTCACTGAAACTACGAGGGATAGCTCTTTTCCTTGCAGATGACGCCCATCTAAAAGATAATGGCTAGGTAAGATGGTTAATATATGGTATACGGCAATTTGAGAAGTATCTGATAGAGGGTTGATTCGGAGACTTTTGTGAGTCCAAGTTGGTAGTAATACTGTCACGTGTCCGGAAGTCGGGATTTCAAGGCATTTTATCCATATAGAAGTTGAAGTTAAGACTCATGGATGACCTATAGAGGAGCTGCTATCTTATAGGTCACAGGAAATTTCATTCGGGCTGTCTTCTTTCATTGGCCATGTATATGAATACTTAGGTTGAAGTAAGTAATCAGCGTTAATTTTACTCTCACAAAAGAACATTATCCTGGAAGATTCTCTATCCAATTGATGCTTTGTTGGAGCTCACTAGAGTAGCCTAATAGATGGTTGTAGGCTTGTGCTTTTCATTCCATTTAGCCTAAGGTTACTTGATAATATATCCATTAGTACTTCTTAGCAAAGGGTCATTGTAGTCTCAATCCGAAGTTCGTAACGAACAAACACAAGAAGACATGCCGTAGTTTAGGTTGAACTAACCCTACCACCAGAACCATGCAAGTTGAGTTGCATTCTTCGATAGCCCTTGCACCATCAGACAGTCTACACTTCGTCTAGGGATATGCATCGAATTCCATTCTGTAAGTACGTCGTTATTTAAAATGACAAACGCTGTGGAGAACTTACCCTATGAAGGTCTTTGGAAGATCCCTCCCATGCTCCAAAGTTGGCCGCTCTTGTAGGTTCCATTGAATCCCAAGAGCAGTCCTGACCCTACGTTCTGGTCATGACGGTCTCCACCATCTCCTCCCACTGTGAAATTCTGGCCTCTGTCCGTTCTCACCTCCATACCGTCAGCGCGATCTGTCGCGCGTATCACCATGTAATTGATCCGTTCGCCATTATCAAGGGACAGAGTTTTGCTCGAGTCACCTCTGGTTCCAACCAGATCACTATTCCTGCCGTCTTCATAGGTCAACTCGATACCGTACAGAATATTGCCCCCAGTCGGTTCGTAACGGCCAACATATGCGGTAAGGCTTGTCACGCGGCTACTGTCATTGCGCAAGAGAAATCCAATCACTGGCTGGGCTTGCCTATTGCTGGCGTAATTGACGATGGCGTTACCAATTTCTTCCCAGTCGGGCATTGTGTCAGACGTGACGTTTGTTGAGCCGGCGTTTGGTGATTCAAGGCGGGCAGAAGATGGTATATCAAGGATAAGTAGTTTCGAGCGTTTGGTGATAAAGAAGGTGGATTGGAATCTAAAAATCGCGTGGAAAAGCCAGGAATATATACCGCAAGATTTCCTCGGATTATGCGCGAATTTCTCTGCATCGGGCTCCACGAAACCCGAATTTGACACGACCTGGTCCTTGATTCATTTGCAAAGTATGTTGCACAGTCCTATTAAGAAGTCATCTGTGGGAGGAGATCTAAGCTCGTATCTGTTCGCTGTATGTGAAACATCTGTTTACCTCCCCAGTAGGTAGGGCTCGCAGCTTTGAGGCGCTAAGTATGGCTCCTAATGAATCAGCTATATCAATGTATATTGCTTTGATACGTATCAATATCATTGCATACGTCATGTACAACTAGCCGGGTGGCAGTGAAAGGATGGAGTCTTATATCAGTCTGCATGGCACCCAATTGGCAGAGCTCCCAGTGAAATCAACCCCAGAATTGTTCCAGGATCGCTAGACTTAGCTACTTGACGCCTTTGAAGATTCTTCCGAGACAATATCATTCCAAACGAGTCGTCCTCGGTAATATATGACTGCCTTCCTTGGTAGCTTCTCCTGACGCGGCGTCTGACATTCATCAAATTTTGGTATACGTACCGTCGAACAACCCAAGATGGTCTTGCATATTATCCTTTGACTCAGTAGAAGCATGAGTTTGGCATGGCACGGAATTGCAATGGGCATCATGGAGAGCTCTCACTAATGAGTTTTCTCTACTGGACCTACTCAGTGACAGCGTTAAGAGCAGGACTGGTATGAACGATGCCCTCTATACACATCGAACATCTGGCCGATATCTAGTTTTTCGGCCAGCGAGCATGCCATGACTAGGTTCACATTGCCCGACATCTAATAGAGAGAGCTGCTAGCATGCAAGCTCCCTGGTGCCAAGGAGATCTCCAGCTCTTGTGCTGAAGGGAGTTTATATATCCTTGCGATCCAGCCCAGGTGAAGGATGAAGGGAAAAGTCAACACAGTCAGCAAGCTGCATCTTACCAATCACCAGACTCACCAGACCGTGAACTCAGTCAGGTGAGTTGAGGCAGAACTTCACAGTCACTGACTGAACATGTGACACAGGCGTAATCTCCTAACTCCTTTTAGTTAGCCTTTTACCACATGGATATATCCTCCACCTTGTTCTCACCGCCTAGAGAATTGGAATGCGTGACTGGAGCCATGGCCAACTCCACCGCCTGGCAAAAATGACCCCGCGCTGCCCCAATCACCAGGCAGTTCCTGTGGTTGCTGCTCGAAGGGTCAATGCAAGGGCAAAACAATCCTTTGTTATCCTTGCCCAAACTGTTGCCAGGAGTCCATTCAAACCCCTTGCTCTAATCACTCTGATCTATTTGGGTAAACTTCGAACAAAGATTCAGCCTTAATATTCATTTCCAGGTTCTTCTAGAGCTTCTCGCCGCAGAGTTGATGGCCCACAGCTCCCGATCCCACCGGACGAGGGATCTCATCAAAACAATAGTAAGTGGAGCATCCAAACGAACGACAACATTCACAGGGATAACTCTGGGGCTAACTTTTTAATAGTAATCCTTCCTGAATCAGCAGCTATTGACTCCTACAAAAATTTCAATGTCTCATTCCTAGTTGTCGATTAATAGTCTAAACCTATTCGTTCTCCTTATTCACTTGCTGGGTATGTTGTTCTCTGAATCTCCCCTGCACTTATTATTCGCCGTCTATATAGTTTGTTCCTTCAGCAAGGTCTTATAATGTGTTCGTTTCCTCTCTAGATCTTTCTATTATCTCTCTGCTTAAAACTACCCTACATTATCAACTGCATGATTACGTACCTCACTTCTTGCATTAGCTAATAAGATAAGGTCCTGCAGAGCCACATGAACCCCTCATAACCAACACCTTCGAATTCATCTCATACTTGGCAAAAATGGAGGGGCTAGTAGACCCAGAGACGGTTTATATGAAGCAGAACTGTATTGGTACGCTCTGCTCTATCGTTGGCTTCGCAACAAAGTAGCATTGTTGCCTAACTTTGGAGTGCAGGTGGTGGGAGCTTTGGTCGTGTCTACAAAGGGTATGCTACGGAATTGCTTGTACTTCTTTTTTGCTCATGGGGTTTCCTGATATTAACTCTTGAATTCTTAGGGTTGACAAGCGGACCGGTGCCTCTGTCGCAATCAAGATTATCGATGTGGAAAATGCTGAAGATGAAGTCGAAGACATCATTCAGGAAATTGCGATCTTGTCGGAACTCAACTCCCCATACGTAACGAGGTATCATGGCTCGTTTCTAAAAGGTTCAAGTTTATGGATCGTAATGGAATTCTGCTCGGGGGGTAGTTGCTCTGATCTGATGCGTCCGGGAACCATTCCGGAGGAATATATCATGATTATTATCAGGGAGCTCCTTCGGGGATTGGATTATCTGCATAGCGATCAGAAGCTGCACCGTGACGTCAAAGGTACTTCCTCTTTCTGGAGTCTCTCATTTTGGGTTTGCTTCTGACAGTACTGTAGCTGCCAATATTCTGTTAACCTCGAGCGGTCAAGTCAAATTGGCAGACTTCGGCGTCTCTGGCCAACTATCGGCAACTATGACCAAAAAGAATACCTTCGTAGGTACTCCATTTTGGATGGCCCCAGAAGTAATCAAGCAATCGGGATATGATTATAAGGCGGATATCTGGTCTCTCGGCATCACAGCAATTGAGCTGGCCAATGGAGAACCTCCTTACTCTGATATTCATCCTATGAAAGTCTTGTTTTTGATCCCCAAGAATCCTCCTCCTACTTTACATGGAAACTATAGCAAGGCTTTCAAAAACTTTGTTGAACTGTGCCTACGCCGCGACCCTAGAGAACGACCATCAGCTAGAGAGTTACTCGAACACCCTTTTATCAAAAGGGCAAAGAAAACAAATTATCTGACTGAACTGATCGAACGCTATGAACGCTGGCATGCGGTCTCCGGTAACAAAAATCCCGATGACGAGGAAGACGCTATGCATGAACCCCCGTTGAAGCCCGCAAGCACCGAGGACGAAGATGACCTCTGGGATTTCGGGACTGTTCGCCCTGCGGGACGGGCCCCCGGTCTAAAACCTATGAAGGAAGCGGACATGAATACACGAAGTCATGAATCGCCAGAGTGGGAACTTAAAGATCGACCCCAGAAACAGTCAACAGGAGCAGACAGCAATACTCCGCAGAGGTCACTACAAACGAAAAACATTCCAGCCGCTGCCTCGAAGCCGTCGTCTCCTACAAAGATTCCGTTACCACCATCACCGGTGAAACAAGGCCCTACCGAGCTCAAGCCTCGAACGCCTCACCTTCAGAAACCAGTTCCTCAACAAGCAAAAGAGAGTCCTGGTATTGAATACAACAAAGCTATACAGCAATCCTTGGCCCAGGACATGTCATTCCTTCATCTCGATGCTTCTCCAGAAAGTCCCTCACACTCCGTAAAAACTCGGAATGCCATTCCGGCTCCACAGGAATCGAGAAAACCCAATCTACCTCGCTCTTCGGGGGTACCCTCACATCAAGAACGCATGTCAGCGCAGCCGTTGTGGCGTCCTTCGGACCAAAGCCCTCGACCTGCAATAGAACCTCGCCCTCAACACCAACTGTTCCAGCCACAACCTCGCCCACCGCCAACACCAAGACATGCGTCTCCCCAGCCGCAACGACTTCCTCAGGCACCAATGCAACCTCCTGGTCTGGGTTATAGTCCCAGTCCGCCGCAGAGGGTCAGGGATCCCAATCTACAGGCCACTGGTGGAGTACCAACATCAAACGAAGTTACAGCTCTGAATAGCGTTATCCTACCTGCTCTTAAGGCGGCCATTCGCCGTCGCGCCCGTCGCCTGGAACTTCTTTCGCGCAATCCTGGTGTAGAAAATGGCCAAACCAGGATGGAGACGTACGAACTCCAATCAAACCGGGACTATGTCCAGCAAATGATGGAATCTCTGGTAAACGACCTGGGCGGGATATTTACGAGGGTTGAGCGCTGGGACCATGAGGCACCCGTTGGGATGGGCGCAGAAGTCTCCTCATTCTTGGAAGGATTTCTTGAAGAGGTACTCGTTAGAATTGAGCCGGCTGACGAAGAACCACCTGTGCCCAGATCCTGAGAAATAGACTCGTACATTATCTTTTCTATTGACCCCTTCGACACTTTCTTATGTCCAGCTCTATTTACTAGAGGGGGAGAATGCATTAAACTTGGTCCTCTCCGGGCCTGAGGTTTGCATATAAGAAGCCTGTCGATGAAACATGATACATACACGATGATTCAAATACCGCTCCATGGCTGATTGAATACGCCTCTCATGATACGTGCCATGCATTTTTGTTGAGCATTTTCCCCCCTTTCTCAAATTCTCGGGACCGGTTCCTTCAATTTCAAATACGGAGTTGCTTTGTGGAAATTCTATAGTTTTGTCTCTTTTGCCTTTCTTTCAATATTATCTTTTTCCTTCTACAAGTTGCGCCTGTGAATCCGCTGCATGATTTAAAACACGCTCTGTCATTGTACAAGTGCTTTGCCATGTTTCAGGCTTCAAGAGATGATCATAAATACTGTTCCAGCACATTGTAGTCTCGGAGTTCTGGATACTTAATCACTCTCTAAAATAGTAGTGGTGGTGTGGTGACTGTTGTTCACTGATGCCACAACGATCTGTTGAATGCCAGTGTGTAGTGATATCTAGAATTTAACAAAAAAACACGTGAATCCAGAAAGCAAAATAACTACGACTCGGTCAATTTCAAACTTGCAGTTAATCGCATCTATCAACCAGGATGATGTTCTCAGGCCTGATACAACTTCAGAGCAACAATTTAGTAACAGTGCATCCAGAGCACTGTGATATATATCAATTGAGCTCAATAAGGAGTATGTACGGATTGACAAAAATGGTTGCTCTTGTGATCAAATCCCCAACGAGAAACTGGTTGTATCTAGTCAGGCAATCCGAACGATATATGCACAGGGAAGTCATGCCACACATTCTCAGTGGCTGATAGATGAACCAGGAATGGAATAACTCTCTATTTCGCGCGGTGGATTGCATCTGAAAATGTCGTCAGTTGAATTGGCGACATCAGCCTTCTGAACGAAATAGCCAGTCCGTCTCCGGAGTTGGAATTAAGTAGTTTGTGATGTTGAATTCGTTTGAATTCGAGGGAGCAGTGTCTATAGCGCTTTCAGTTAGACCATGGATTGACATAGGGTTATTGACTGTTTCATTGATATCCAGGCCATTGATTTCAGGAGCACTGGCCGGAGGTACTCGTGGGACATTGAAGAAGCCGAAAACATCAAGATACTCTAATTCATTTGGTGCAGGGTTTCGTGGATGCGTAGTAGGTGCTGGTACTGTTGGCTGGCTCCCAACAGGGGACGACCGTGGCTGTCGGGATATCAAGAAGTCTAGATCAAAAGCACAGCGCCTCATATCCGCAAGAATCTTCACGCTGGACGGTGTCAAACGCTCGGCGTCATCAATACCGGATTGTTGATATTCAGCGTACTCGTCAAGAACACGCCGCAGGATCGAGCTGTAGCGTTCGGCCACCTTCCAGTATTTTCCCATCTGAGCGAGGGTGTCGACAAAGACGATTATATCGGGGCTCACAGTGTGAGAGATAGTAGATCCATGAACAAGTAGTAAGCGCGCAGAGACCCAGAGCGTAAAGGCAAAGGGGGGACCAAGCTTCTCGAGGATATTGTTATCTGCAATGAATCGAGTCACAGAAAGAATATTTTCGACTGCAAATAAGCACCGTTGACTGGCACTGTATGATGGCGTGAATATTGGAGACCGGGTCGTTGGGTATGCAGCCGACGAATGGAGTCTGATAACCGCACTGTAGTCGTTTAGAACTGCTAGTACCGGAGGGGACATGGGAAATGAAGTTCCCGTAGGAATAATTCTTACGTTTGGTATGTAGCATGAAGCTGAACCCAGTCGCAAGGGAGACCTTTGTTTGCTTTCAAACCATTGAACAGCCTAGATGAGTTCTCGAACGCATATTCAGCTGGAAGACCAAACTCCCAAGCAGTTAGCTCACTATCCAATTTTCGATATGTCGCTTGCCACTCTTCAACATCCGATAGAGCTCCAATGTCCACGGGTCGCTTCAAAAAGATGTGGATGCGGGAGAGAATACCGAGAATCTCGATATAAAGCCCGAAGGAGCCGACATTCTCGGCACACTTGTGGTAATCAGTGCGGTCGCTCGAGTGGTGAAACCACCTAGTTTCGACAGGCTGATTCCTCATGAAGAAGTCGTCTTTGCATGGGAGCTTACAGTCGATATCTTTGTCATTCAATGCAAAATCAAAAGCAGTTGCAATGGTCGAATATCGATCCAAGAGATATACCATCCAGACCAGCCTGCGTCTACTTTCATCTTCAATCCACGAATCTGGTTCGGGAAGAGTAACCGCTCTTAAAGTATAAATAGATGGGTATAGAGGGGTTACAAGCGAAGACTTGGATTCAACAGTCAACCCTAACTGAACCACAGATCGTGTAATCAGAGCAAGCAGCTTCCACCCGGGAGGTCCATTAGAAGAGCCCACTAGGTCCAACGCTAGTATAACTAGGGCTTGGAGCGCCTTGACCGAGGAGTTTTCTAGACCATAAAGCAGGACTTTTTGCTTCGAAGAATCATGGTATCGTTGCCGGTTCTGCTCGTTGAGCCTACTGTCGCTTGAGAAGCGGAGTGTGGTTGCAACAATAGCATACAGGACCATGCGATCCGCTTCCTCAAGTGGGGAGGGACCGAAAAACGTATCGAGAGTCGTCCGTCGGTGAAGGATGGGACACCATGTATTGATATGCTCGAAGTAAAGATCGACCAGGGCATACAACAAATCGTATGGTGGGAGATCAAGTTCCGGATCTGAGAACGATTGCTCCTGGTTAGAGAACAAATTGACTGGCACCTTCAGTGATGATTCATTTCCTGTATAGTCATTTTGTTGTGTGGTATTAGGAACCTGTGGTATGGCAATATGTGGATTTAAGTCACTCGTTGAATGACTATGCATCACATTTCTAACGGAGATATCTGAAGGACTGGTTATAGGCGCTTCAGACTGGAGTGGAGGTGCCAAGTCCTGGTAGTAAGCTACATTTCGAGGACTTGGCCCATGAGCGGCAGAAGGCTCCGACGGGGTGCTATAAGAATGTGGGCGAGGGTAAGTGAACTCATCGTTTAGTCGAGGTTGGGTTTGTAGGATATGATTTTCAATGAGACGGGCCTGTGTCTGTATCATTTCCTCCAGCCTATCTGTGCAGTATATGAGCGATAGTCTCGGAGTTGGAAGTGAGCTGGGTGGAGAGGAAGAAGACATACCTAATCGCTGTTCCAATTCTTTCCCGTACCCTGCCCGAAGGCCTGGCTTCTTTCGTTCTTTGTACTCGCATAACTGGGCATTCCGAGTGCACCATCCACAGCTTGGTTGAGCTCGATCTAATTCTGTCAGACAATGATCATCCGTGGCGAAAGGAAGAGGACGTTGAAAGGATACTGTAGAGTCACTTAAAATTTAGGGAAGAATTACTCACCACATTTGACTTTCCGTTGCTTGCACAGCTCGCATCTTGAGCTGTTAGTTTTCCTGTTCCATCAACTCTGGGCTAGAGGACGAGGAAGATGACTTCGTACTCCGGGTCCGGGGGCGGAGGTGGACATACGAGACTGTGAGAGGGCGTTTGCGTTTCAAAGCGCGAGACGCATTTCCATTTTGAGCAACATGGTCATTATCACTATCGGCAGCAGCCCACGATTCAACTGCGCTCTGATCTCCGTCCCAGTGGTCTGCAAAAGGGCGCGTTATCGGTGGAGTCTGCTGTGCAGTAACGGCAGGTGCAAGTGCAGTGTTCGGCATGGTACTGTAGCGAGGTCGAGGTTAATTTATGTTATGAGCTCCGCGGCCAATTGAACATCTATAGCACCATGACGGGGACCGGTATCGGTAATGAATTTGGCTCGGTCCGAAAGCCGACGGATTCTATAAGGAAACAAATCTAATACTTGACACTGACTTGGGTTCAAGTGAAGTATGGATATAGAGTTAATAGTTCAGGAAAAGAACACTGAAAGAATCAAAAGGCAGTGAAACTTGATGCCTGAGACACAAGGCAGCGACTAACCCCGCAAAACTTGTTCTACTAGTATTTTAAATTTATGAACTAGTACTGTACATACAGTACAGTACATACTATGAAAGTTGACTTCCCCTCAAACCAAAGTTTTATGCCAATCGGAGTCGCACGACGGCATTACCCGACGGACAGAAGTATCGCCTGTTTTAGGAAATTAGGACGTTTCCCGTCCATAGGTTCTACTTACTAAGTAGTATTGTAGTAGTACTAGTAGGAGTTCTAATCTCGGGGCAGCATTGCACCGAGACACGGGATCGTGACCGAGGATGTTGTTCACGAGCCTTGATAGCTTTATGCTTTCAAATATGGCCGGATGTCCCGGCGCAAATCTATAATCTGCTAAAGTGTTTTGAAGTTTCCTATTTAATATCCCCTGTGAATCTTTTGGTTTCATATATCCTGCTGTACAACTCAGCTCATCCTCATCATCATGGGTTCTATATCGCCGTTTCCCCGCATCAAAGAGATCCGAACCTTCGTCATCGATGGTGTAGGATCTGGTGGTGATTACCATAATGTATGTCTTACCTTAATGATATGTTCTGTGTCATGACCATCCTGGAAAGATAAATCTGCTAACTATCCTAATGTTTACTAGGTTAAAGGAGGTCACTGGCTGATCGACAGCAATATCTCGACCCCTATGACTAAATGGGCACAGTATCGTGGATCGCGAACATCATGGGGAATCAATGTCTTGGGATCATTCTGTGTGGAAATAGAAGCCACTGATGGGACGAAGGGCTTTGCGACTGGTTTTGGTGGCCCTCCCGCTTGCTGGTTGGTGCACCAGCACTTCGAGCGTTTTTTGCTCGGCGCAGGTGCGAATAGCCTTTTTACTCTCTGGATCCGACGCGCAACGCACAACCAGACTAACTATTTTATCTCACTATAGATCCTCGCGATGTAAATGACCTGTTCGAGAAGATGTACCGTGCGTCTATTTTCTATGGTAGGAAAGGTCTTCCGGTGGCCGTTATCTCGGTGATCGACTTGGCACTCTGGGATCTCCAGGGGAAGATTCGTAACGAGCCCGTTTACAAACTCATCGGAGGAGCCACTCGGTCACGACTGGACTTCTACTGTACCGGACCGCAGCCCGCATCGGCGAAGGCCATGGGCTTCTCGGGAGCTAAGGTGGCTCTGCCTCATGGCCCGGATGAGGGCACAGAAGGGCTCCTGAAGAACGTGGCATACCTGCGCAAGCAGCGAGAGAGCGTTGGTCCTGATTTCCCCTTGCGTGTCGACTGCTACATGTCGTTGAATGTTCCCTACACTATCCAGCTCGTGAAGAGATGCGAAGCTGAGGGAATCGACATTGACTGGTGGGAGGAATGTCTGAGCCCCGACGACTTCGATGGTCACGCTCTCCTCAAGAAAGCTCATCCCACTGTGAAGTTCACCACCGGTGAACACGAATACTCCCGCTATGGTTTCCGGAAGCTCGTTGAAGGTCGGAACATTGACATCGTCCAGCCCGACGTCATGTGGGTGGGTGGTATGACAGAACTGCTCAAGGTCTCTGCGCTTGCGGCGGCATACGATATCCCCGTTGTCCCTCACGCCTCAGGACCATATTCGTACCACTATGTGGTTTCGCAGCCCAATACGCCATTCCAGGAATACCTTGCCAACTCTCCTGATGGACACACTGTCGAGCCAGTCTTTGGAAATCTGTTCCTCAACGAGCCTATTCCCACTCAGGGCTACCTCGAGGTCTCCATCCTGGACAAGCCTGGCTTCGGTCTCGAGCTAAACCCTGCTGCTCCCTTGATCCCAGCTGCTTCCCTTCTCACACCAGCTCCTCTAAGAAATCTGGCCCCACCAACGGACAAAGAAAAGAACCACTGACCCATTCCACTAAACGCGCAATTTGGATCTTAGTCGAGTCCAGAAGGATATATAGCTGAACCTTCAATTTCATTGCGTCTCGTTGTTAATGTACATATGTTATGAAATTCAGGTTGAACCTACTAGCACTACATGCATACTACTACTAGTTTATGGCAATTTATGAAATTCGAGACCACCTACGCATGGACCATCAGTTAAAAGAAATGCGGGGGTGAGCTCGGGGCATCAATAACACGAAAGCCCCGAACAAACCCCACCAGTTGCGAACTATCTTATCGCGGGGGTTTTGAGATGAGGATACGAAAGGAGCAAAAGAATTACGACAAGTATGACCAAATCAATTAGAAAAAAAAAAAAAAATCGTTTATACTATAAAAGAAACTCCCACAGTCCCTGACTCCCCTATCCATCCGTAAAACGAAAAATAACCCCCACCCAACACAATGCCCCTCCCACAGATCTTGATAGGCAAAGTCGCCGCCATCACAGGCGGATTAACAGGAATCGGAAGGGTAATTCCCCCCCCCAAGTCATCAAACAAACCCCAATCAGACATACCAGAATGAACTAAAAAAAAAAAAAACAGGCAATCGCCCTCGAATACCTCCGTCACGGCGCAAAAGTAGCCATCAACTACCTAGGCAGCCCAACGGACGCGCCCCTCCTCGAAGCGATGCAAAGGGCAGTCAGCGAGATCCCCGGTGCAGAAACAAACAACTTCCTCGCCATCGCCGGAGACATCACACAGCCCGAGACAGGGAGGGACTTCGTAGCGAAAACCGTCGCGGCATTTGGCCGCTTGGACGTCTTCGTGAGCAACGCCGGGGTATGCAGATTCGAGGAGTTCCTAGAGTGAGTGTTGACGGGTTTAACCTACATGAACAAACGAGAAAGCAATACTAAATTTATGTATTTTTTTTAAATCATGGGCCAGAGTTGATCCAACCCTCCTCGGACACACGATTTCAACGAATCTTTCCGGCGCCTTTTATGCCACGCAGGCGGCGGCGCGACAGATGGCGCTGGCGCAGTCGCCGCCCGGTGGGTCTATTATTGGGATCAGTTCGATTTCGGCCCTGGTGGGTGGGGGGCTACAGACGCATTATACGCCGACTAAGGCGGGGGTTTTGAGTCTTATGCAGTCGTGTGCGGTGGCGTTGGGGAAGTATGGTATTCGGTGTAATGCGCTGTTGCCGGGGACTATTCGGACGCAGCTGAATGATGAGGATATGAGCGATCCGGTGAAGAGGGAGTATATGGAAGGGAGAATTCCCTTGGGGAGACTGGGTCAGCCGCCGGATTTGGCGGGGCCGGCGGTGTTTTTGGCGTGTGAGGAGTTGAGTGGTTATGTGGTAGGTTTTGCTCTCCTTTCTGTTCTTCTAGGTGAGGCTGATGATGTTTGTATAGACTGGGGCGCAGATTCTGGTTGACGGTGGATTGTTTGTAAATCTTCAGTAATAAGAGTGGGAGGGTTTCAATAGTACTATATACTACCTAGGTACTAGTACTTAGTTATATCTCAACCCCATATGCTTTCACTGCCACTTCTCCCCATACCCTCCTCTTCTGTATGTCCGTTAGTTTCCTCTGCTGCAACACCTGTTCTACTACGCTCTTCCAGCGACTCCAGGAGACTTCGTTACCACCTCCCCCTACATTGCAGACTGGCCAGTCAGAACCAAACATCACTCGGTCAGCGCCAAATGTATCAAAAACCACATCAGTCCAGGGACAGACTCTCTCCACAAGAGAGCGAAGATCAAAATCCAGACCGGGAGAAAGCGACGGTAACTCCGAGAAACCGCCCGAAAGCTTCATGTAGGTCCTGGGATACTGCGCCATCGCAGTGACCAGAGCCGACCACTCCAGGAAGTCAGGGTGCGCCGTTACCGAAGCGGGCGACGCACCAGGAAGCCGGAGATTCGGCTTACCGAGATGATCTACACGATGCGTCAGTTGCGATCAAAGAAGTGAAAGAAAAGAGCGAGGATAGAAGCCCCGAAATCAAAACATACTAATCACAATCGTAACCTGCTCACTCTCCTCAACGCCATCATAGACCCTCTTCATCATCTCCACTGCCTCCCTCAACTGCCAAAGCCCACCCTGTCGCGCATCCACCCCTAAATCAAACACCAACCTCTCTCTCCCAAGCCACTTCAGTCCCTCAACCACATCCTCCTGCACCATGGTCCCCGGCGGCTTATCCTGGAATAAATACCGCACCCCCCGAACCTTCTTCCACACCTCGTCTGTCGTCGTCCGCTCCCTCACCAGCCCCATGTATTTCTGCAACGCAGCAGAACCCCGCGGCACCGGCGCCCACGGAACAAACCCCAGGCAAAGATGCCGGTCGACGCCACGATGACCCTCGCCCGGAACCGGGGTTCCGGTGACGATCCTCGTGAGAAACGAGACTTCATCTAGAGCATGAGACCAGCCTTTTCCGGTTTCCTCGGCGGACGAGATGCGGCCCGTCTCAATGAATATGAAACCGCGGAGATATACCGGATCGGCTGTTTCTGCATTGGCGGAGACTGCGGATGTCGCGAGACGATACTCGTCGATTGAATGTTGGGAGCCTAGTGGAGATTCGGGCCCGTACCAGGCAAGCGTTGGGAGGTGAGATTCGGGGAAGAGATGAATGTGGGAATCCACGATTGGGACTGGCATTTTTTCAATTGATTGGTTACTGGACTGGGTTTTGGTGGTGAATTGCGATGGGATGAACTTCAAATTGCGGGGTCGACGAATTTGCGAACTAATTGATGATTGTTTACTAAGTATAGGTATCGGGGCATTAACATGAATTCAAGTTATATATTCAATCATTGAAGCCATTCGCTGTCACTTCAAAGGTTGAGTGTCAGCCATACCTTGGCGAGAGCTTTCATCACAACTTAAACGCCCTCGGTTATCACTTTTCCCCTCATTCTCGGTTGATAAGTACTACTATGACTACTACTGCACTACCATCCAACTCCTCTCCGATACTACATGACCCGGTCTTGGCCTCCACAAGCGTTCAATGACATTCCGCACATCTCCACCTCGTCCTACTGGTTCTTGGTTATGCCGAAACCAACCACGGATTATGGCCAGGCACTTGACATGCTCACCTAAGATTAAAGAGCGAACTTTGAACCTGGAAGGATAACAGTATCCGCCGATATCTGTCTTATACATTCCCAGCAAATTCCTTCTATCCGGGGGACTCCAAACGAAGTTCACACACAAACTGCCAGTCATCAGCTATGGCTACGCCTGAGATCCCAGAGAAGCAAAAGGCCGTCATCTATGACCGCCCTGGAACTGTGTCGACCAAAGTGGTGGAGTTAGATGTTCCCAAGCCTGGTGCAGGCGAGGTACTGGTTCACCTGTAAGTCCTGCTATCTGCTGTGTGACGCAGGAAGAGGTCGTGATGGGTGTAACTTCCAGTTAACATACCTGTAGCACTCACTCCGGGGTATGTCATTCGGACTACAGTATCATGACAAACGGCGTACGTTGTTAAGACCCTCCCCGAAGATCTTCATTCCCCATACTCACAGTCACAAGTGGAAAGGGCTCCACCCCACACCACCCGGACAGGTTGGTGGTCACGAAGGCGTCGGTAAGATTGTGAAGCTCGGGCCTGGAACGGAATCCTCCGGTCTCAAAATTGGAGACAGGGTTGGAATTAAGTGGCTTTCCAGTGTTTGTACAAACTGTCGTATGTATTAGTACCAATCCCCGGGCGTACACATTAGGATACATACTGACTGGCTGATAGAGCCTTGCCAGGCCGGTTTAGACGGAGCCTGCGTCAATCCGAAGATTTCTGGATACTATACACCTGGCACTTTCCAGCAATATGCTTTAGGTCCCGCCCACTACGTGACTCCCATCCCAGATGGATTAGAGTCTGGCGCGGCGGCACCCATGCTTTGCGCAGGTCTCACGGTCTACACTGGCCTCAAACGAAGCAATGCCCGTCCTGGACAGTGGGTCGTTATCTCTGGCGCCGGTGGTGGACTGGGCCACATTGCCGTCCAGCTAGCCGCGAAGGGTATGGGACTGCGTGTAATTGGCATTGACCACGGTAGCAAAGAAGGGCTCGTCAAAGAATCCGGTGCCGAGTACTTTGTCGATATCACAAAGTTCCCCGTTGACGACGATGGCAAAGCCATATCCGCCCATGTCATATCCCTTGCTGGTGGCTTGGGTGCTCATGCTGTCATCGTCTGCGCGTCTTCCAATGCAGCGTACGCCCAATCTGTGAAATTCCTGCGGTTCAACGGGACCGTGGTTTGTCTGGGCGTCCCCGAGGACAAACAACCGATTGCGACAGCATGCCCAGCCACCTTTGTCGCAAAGAATTGTCATATCACGGGTTCAGCCGTTGGAAATCAGACGGAGGCAAAGGAGGTTTTGGAATTCGCAGCACGGGGTATCGTGAAACCCCATTTCCGAACGGAGAAGATGGATAACTTGACGAGGGTTTTTGAGGAGCTGAAGGGGGGTAAATTACAGGGACGCATTGTCTTGGATTTGTCTTAAGCCCGCTTCTCTTTCGTTTGTTTTGCGGTGTGTCATTGGCAAGATACAGCGATACTAAGCATCACAGTAAACAGAATGCTAGGGTTCAAGACCTTAAGTCATTCCTAATTTATAATGCTCAGAGTACACAGTGAATGCCCCGAGAGGTTTGCAGGCCAAGCTTGGGACCGGGTGAGAAACTAAAGTCGGACCTGCAGTAGTAGCATCATGATGTTGCTCTCACTCTAAAACCCTCTACGCCATCAGCTCCGATACATACACATTGTTGTATTTTTTAAAAATTACAGTTGAAAATAATTTAATATTTTAAATACTAACTTACATTCTACAACTGAAGTATGATAGAATTTCACTATCCAGAACTATCTATAACCATGGTCCATCTTGGATCTACAAGACTACAACCAGCCCTGAATCTTCTCTAACAATCGAATACCCTATCTAGAACTATAAATCCCCAGGAAAAATAACCGAATATTGTGGATAATATAAATACAGACCTCTAACTGCCTGCCTATTATGGGTACTAAGCTGGAAAAGGATTTTAGTAACAACCCCCCCCCTCCCGGTGCCACTATGAGTACTGCATTGTTAGAAGGAGAGTAGTTGTGCACTTCAGTTAGTACCGCTACACCAATGGAGGTTTCTATCCCCGTATCTGGCTGGTTGATGACGGGATACAGTCACACTAATATCAGAGACCGATAGATATAATCCAGTAGAATGAGACTGATCACCCAATGAAGTACAAGACAGAACACTAAAATCCCATCACGGACACTGCAAGTGTTACGTTCAGACCCTGATAAGCTGATCAGCTGATCAGGTCATCTGGAATAAGAACATGATGTCTTTGTCCTGCAGTGCAAAAATATAGGAATTTTATTTGGTGAATAATGACACAGGTAGTAGGTAGTAGGTACTAGTTGGAAGAGAAAAATAGAAAATGCAAAAATAATGACCGACGCAGGGCTCGAACCTGCAATCTCTTGATTCGTAGTCAAGCGCCTTACCATTGGGCCAGCCGGCCGATTGTTGAGAAAACATTTCTAATTTAAAAATACAGCCCAAAAGGCTAATTGGCTTTATCGCCACTTCTTGACTTCCTGTATTCCAGAATTGTTCCTTTGCCGGAGGTTTCAACTTATGTAGTCTTCCCTTTCATTGTACATTATATCGTCGTATACTCTCCTCCATCTCCTTTCTCCAGTTGATGCGACTCCTTTATTCGGATTGCGAGAACCGTGGGATTGAAAGTTCGAACCCTGGGAATGAAGGACGTCGTAGTAATAGAGTTGAGGGCATTCCAGAGTGTCAGATAAAGTTCATGGGAAACCATGGCGCGGATCGGGTCTTGTGTCACCATAAGACGCTGGAAGTATAGGCACTACCGTGTACCTCTGGTGGCAAGGGTTCGTATTTTCCATTGTGTTTAGTGGAAAGGCAATACCAGGCCCGCTGGTATGGCACTGAGTCATGATTCATCGGCCTATCATGTGTAACAAAGGGGCAAACTAGGTAATGCAGTGGAATACAAGAGGGTATCGATAAAAACATGAATCTACGACAAATGCCACCAAAGCCATCAGCGAGTTCTCTTGCTCTGGCCATGATCCCCCGACGTAGCTGTAGCTGGTCGTTTCTGGCCGGCGCTAGAAGAATCGGGTTCAGCTCGACGCACAAGCGCATTCAATTTGAGAATGTATGCCTTGGGGGCGCGGTTAACTTCATTTTTGTGGAGCACTCCCCGAAGTCTTTCCCCAAATTGGTGAAGATCCGAGCCTGCTAACTGTTCGAGAGCATCCAAGATGAAGCATTCTCCTGTTTCCTCGGCCTTCCCGATAAGCTGATGGTATAAGTTACGTTGATCCTCGTCCTCTCCGTGGAAGGTCACTCTGCCCCAGTGGTTCCCGTCCAGTGCGTCCTTATTGCGGGTGCAGATGTCCTCCAACAGCGTCACGAGGGCTTTAGTGGCTCCTTCTGTACCGTGCGGTGCTCGCGTCGCAATGTTCGCTTGGATGCGATTTACACTACCCTGCAGCTCGCTGATCACGTCATTAACCTCCACATTTGATCCTTCCGAGCGTCGTCCCGTTTGGCAGTAGCGGTCGAAATCCGCCAACAATTTCCGTGACTTTTCCTGTACTTTATCAAAATAAATTGCCGCGCAGGCCCCGGGAGGCATGGCCTTGCACAGACTGAAATATACGGTGTCATCGTGGACGGCGAGCCGAAACATGGTGGCCTCGAAGTCTCCTTGTACCACACACTGCTCTGGAGTGCGCGTTTGGCCAACATCGTCTGTGAGGTCGATGCGGAAATCTTCGGGGAGTACGACTGTATCGAAGGCAGACATGAGGTCTCTAACCTTCTGTGGACGGCTCATGCCGCCCTCCACTTCGGAACGGACATACTGCCAGCTCAACTGTTCTGCAACCGTTTCGAGTTTTCCATCGAGGAGTCGTTCGATGCGGGCAAAGACTGGAGGGTGACCGTCGCTTGATAGAGGAACATCATAGTTGGGGATTTGAGGGATGAGGCAGCCATGAAGCTGGTCGAGAAGCCACTTGTCAATGGTCAGCCAAGATTGACAACAAGGGGGGATTGTGGATTGGGCTAGAACTCACGAAAATGTGCGGACAGGCCACGCCAGGTCGGCTTATAAAGGTCGAACAGGTGCACGTATAACCTTCTGAGTCGATATGAACTCGTGGGTGCTCTGACAACAAGAATTCAACTCCTGTTTTCGTTCTACAGCAGCCGAAGACGTTGAACTGACTGGTCAGACCGACAAGAGCCCGCGCTTCGGACTCAGGATCTAGTTTAGTAAGGTCATAGGTGATACCGGACTTTCCTTGTAGCGTAGAGAAGCCAATCACCTCTCCTTCTGCCTCGCTGTCGGGGCTTCCTGTTTCCATAAGCCTACTGTCGTTTTCGAGACGTGGTGTTTCTTCGGGCTGAGCTGGCCTTTCTGGTATTCTACTGCCGATAGATAGGGTGCGAAATTGTCTTGTGGGGGCGGCCATAGGGGACCGATAAATAGAAATGGCCTAGCCTTGGGTCAGGGCTTGAAGGCAAAAAGATGTTCAACTTGGATTCCGAGCAACGAGCCCACCCGTATTTATAGTTTGTCGCGAACCACGGGTGAGTGCGGGTACTCAGCTCTAGCAAGTGAGGCAGCATGGCGTAGTCCAAGTACTAGGTATCACAGCAAGAAGGGGGCATGCCACATACTAGTACCTAGGTAAGGGACCTTCCATTAGATTGGCATGATCTACTGCTAGCCTTCAAAGTTAGTTCTGGGCGTCGACTGACTGCCATCCGTAGCATCAGCCGTGGCCGCCATGACGAAATCGAAAGAGACCTCAGAAGAAGTCCGGAGTCCAGTTGTCAGTTATTGCGAATAGCAGCAGTTTCAGATGGCCCATCGTTACACCGATAGAGCCCTAGGGAAAGCAGTCTAAACTGGAAAGGTGCAGAACCACAGCAACTGGGCACAGGCGGCGTAGGGATTCATCATTCTAGGACCAACGACAGAGAAGAGGGACGGTGATAATAAACCTAAGTTAAGAGATCCTCTGAATCACAAGACCCAGATTGAACCTTACAAAAAACGGGCAAAAGATTCGGTGCACACTCGGTAGCCAATTACGGAACCCAACCGAACCGGCCGCGAGATCTGACCATTTCGTAGTCTGTAGACCAGGACGGGTTTGATGCACCGGTACCAAAGGGCACCATGGGTCCATAATTCAAGTTGCAGCAGAGACCGATGGGAGGAAGGGACTTGAGATTCTCACGAGTTGGCCGCAGTCGGGCCATCGTTTAGAGTTTATCCCTGACAATAATGTGATGATCTGAAGAACTTGCGGTATAAATCGATTTGGGGGGGGGAATCAGGTAATACCTATTGGATTTGCTGCTAATAGTAAATAAATAGTAATTAAATAAATATCACGTAGAGTGGATCATACCCAGACGATTACCCAATGAAAATAATCAAAGGCCCCCAGAGCCTCGTTAATGAGAATATCCGATGGGTGGCTTAAGCGGCGTAGGTCCTCAGGTGCCACCTGCTGGGCGCACTCCAGTGTATAGTAGATATCACCAAACCACTAAGATCATCTTCAACCTTCCTAGAAGTTGGTTGAGCCTTGCTTAAACTCGCTCTGATGTCGCATAGAAACGTCTAGGAAGTGAACAGGGCCAAGTAAGACTGCAGAAGCCCCTCTCTCCCTTGGTCCTTTGTTGCAGCCCATTTCAATGCAACTAAACGGAGAGGATGAAAATAGTACATCGTTCGAAATCTGCACTGCTCTTGTTGAATATCGATGTCACGTTCAAACCAATGTGAGCAAAGAAGACCCATATTCTGTATGTTGTGATGATGTAGCGTGGAAGAAACAAAAAAAAAAAAAACCACCCCCGTATTACTACTGAAGACTGAACACTGAAAAGAACCTAATTTGAAAGACCTCCCGAAACATCTCACACTAAGGAAAGCCATGAAAGAAGGAGAAGAAAAGGAAAGTCGTTACTTCATGAGGATTATAATGTTTATTATAAAAAGGCAACAGTTTCTAACAGTACCTAATTCTGCGGTTGTGAATTATTTCTTGCAGCATTTCTCTTCTTTGCATTTTCCAGAGCCCTTCGAAGCCGCTCCTGATGTTCTACATCGTCATCTGGCTTTGGAGGACTAACATTGGCAGTAGGACGAGGGCCAGGGAAGAGGACATCAATGGGATGACTGGCAGGAACAGAGTCTGACAAACGGGTTGGTTTGATAATGGGTGCTTTGCCGGAAGACTTCAGCAGGTCATTGATGGTGGCGGTAAGATCGGCTGGTGCAGCGCGAACACTATCCAACTTGGATTTAAGATCTGCCTGGATCTTAGCATCCTCTTTCTTTTTCTCGTCTTCAAGTCGATGGAATACATCGGCGTCGGCGTCGGAATAACGTGCTTCAGCAACGGAAACGCCGTAGTCAGCATCGTTGAGAGCTGAATCTGCGACACCGAAATTGTGCAAAATAGATTCGGAATCTTGGCGTAGGGAATCCACCAGGTTGTAGACAGATTTCAGCATATGTTCAATCTCCGAGTCGACCAGGCTGGATGAACGAATAGTTGCAGCATCAATCTTGGATAATTTCGCAGAAACATCATCGAGGAGACTCTGATTCTCCCCCAGACCGTGCATGATTACATCATCGAATGAATCCATGAGTCTGTTGGCCCTCTCATCACGGTCTTTCGCCGCTTCCAAGATATTTCGCCTCTCCATTTCTTCAAAATCCTGATCCAGTTGCTTGAGGGCTACCGAGTCTCCCATGAAGACTAGGGGTCGCCTTTCGGTTCTTTTCCGTCGATGTTCACGGTCTAAAGCGATTTCGAATCGTTTCTGGTAGCGACTCTCGAGCATTTCGTAGATCTCATTGACCGTTTTCATCGTATGAGACAGGTTGTATTTGTCTTTCACGGAGTTCTTGATCTTGTTGGTCTCATGATCAAGCTGACCAAGTGCCGAGTCATACTGCGTTTGAAGTGCCAATATATCTTTTTTCAAGCGTTCATCCAGCGGTTTAAACACTTTCGTAATATAGTCGTCCAGTTCTCGTCTTTCTTCATCTAGCTGGGCACGAGCCTCTGTTTGGCGGAATTCTTCTTCTAGGACGTTGATGTCTGCATATCCTATTTCTCTTCCGTTGAACAGCTCGTCAATGCGGTTCTCTGATTGTTCTTGGCGACACATGCGCTCCTTATCTAGTTTCTCTCTGCGAGATTTGCTCGCTGCCTCCCAGGAGTTTATTGCCTCCTGTATGTAACCGAAATCATTTAAAAACTTCTCGAGATCCTTTCGAGTTGTGATATGCCATGAGCTTTCTGACTGGTTGGCCAAGGGGGAGGATACCATAGAACGCAAATCATCAACTGAGCCAATAGGTTTTCCTTGCCGGAGGGGCATTGGTAAGGGGGGCGGAGATGACTTTCTACGTGACGCCCTGCGATACGTAACACTTTTCTCCCTAATTAGGCCGATAAATGTTTCATCATGCTCATTCTTTCCCGTTTGGAGAATCGTGGGATTTGAATCTTCTTGAGATCCCAGACCCGGAGCATTTGACATCACCCGCCCGCTTTCCGCTGAAGCTTGTCGCAAGGCAGAGTAGGCCTGGTATGCAGGGCGGTTAACAGCAAGGTGATCAGAGCCTCGCTGAGGGCCTTCGGTGTAGCGGAACGGTGTATATATAGGTTGCGGGGGGTTAGTTGTTAAAGGAGACAGTTCCTGCTTATCAAGCATAGAAGGTGGCACCGACGTAGCCCTTCCTGGATGGAGCTGATTTCGGTGCCCTGGGCTATTCCTCTTGTCCGCTGGTTGGGAAGCAGGCCTTTGAAGGCCTAGGGTACTAGGCGTATGAACCCTGGGGAGGATAGGACGTCCGCCCGGACTATACCTTCCGTCTTCAAGGTCTTCCGATGCTGTGGCTGGCTCCTCATTGTTCTCCTCTGATTCAACCGGTATTAAGCCTGACTCAATCGGAGGTGCGGGTTTATCCAACTGCAGGCTGGACTGCTGCAAAGCTGGTGTCGGTTGCCGGTCAGGGGCTTCTTCATTCTTTGACTCATGTTCAATATTGTACAAAATCTCACGAAGCTTCGTCTCTTTAGCCATGAAGGCCGTGAATATCTTGAAACGCTCCGCATCAGAATCAGCAACTGCCTCCTTCCGTAACATTGCCACGTAGCGCTCCAGAGAGGACTTGGACCAAGGGTCTAAGTCTTCGTAAGGGTCCAACAGCTTGAGTTGTGGGGAAGATACGTCCGCTTTTGCGCTCGTTTCATTGGGGGTGTTGCTCGATTGTGGGGTATTTGTACCCGATTGAATCTGTTTTTGCGGTATATTGATATCTTGTTTTGGTTTGGGGATGTCAAGTGGGCTGAGCTTTTGCATTGGCCTCGGGCTATCCGTTCGAGAGCTGGCGCTCTGACTGGATTGCGCGTTTGAGGTTTGGGTGCCCGTAAGAACGGGCCGGTTCCAAGCCTCAATGACGCCGTCAATGCTCTCAGAGGTTTCATTAGTAGAGACGGTGCTGTACGTCGATTCGGAGGTGTCTACTCTGACTGGGCGAGGTGAATCTTGTATTCCTTGAGCTGTGCTCGCACTGACCGGAAGAGTTTGCGCAGTTGCGCAGCCCTGGGCAGGAACAGGTTGAGTTGTGGGTGACACATTCGAAGACGACGCAGAGGCGACAGTCTGGCTGTTTGGAATTGCACTGGGATTCGGTGCTGGGTAGCTCGGCGGTAGTTCTGAAGGGGAACTCAAATGAGGAGAGTAGTCCTGTTTGTGTCCGAGAGTATCCACATCATCGGTGTTTCCTGGAGCGGGTGACAAGTATTCCCAGTCGGACGGCCCGCCAAAGGCCAAGGTCGAGGCATTTGCGGGGAAAGCATTGGCACTAGTTTTGGGGGGCACTGGGGGGGCGGTCAGAGGGAGGGCTCCATATGGTACAGTATTTGCCACGGTCACTGGGATCAGCCCCGGTTGTGTTGCCTGCGGCGATGGGACATTCGGAGAAGAGAATGAAACATGTTGCTGGGCACTACTTTCTTGCAAGTTATGAGACTCCCCGGGAGGAAGACCTGAATATGGTGGAGGCGACAACTGTTGCGGGGTCTGAATACTTTGCTGTGGTCGTGAGCTTTGATATACAGGAGGAGCTGAAGGAGCTGGAGGCGGCGGGGGTGGCGACAAAGAACTGGCAGTAGGCTGTTGGGATGCTTGTGACACAATTGTCGTCCATTGAGGCTGGTATTCCACAGCAGACGATGGGGACCCATACGTCGGCGCGACTGGTGAGGGCTTGGTTGAATTCAGTTGGCTTACTATAGTAGGTTGTGTACTGGAAGAGTGGCCTGGAGTACTCGCTGGTCGAGGCTGCAGAAATATCGTCAATAAGGTAATAGGTGGGTACAAAGGTTGGGATTCGATACTTACGGGAAGCGGCGGAGGCGCGTAGATTTGATATTGCTGCCTGTTGTACTTAACCCCCCAGGCAGTCGTATTCACGCCTGCTGAATTGTGGCCTGGCGATCCACTTGTACCAACACCAGCCATAGGTTGTGAATGACTAGACATAGAGCCGTACATATTCGGATTATAAGAAGATGCCGATAGCGGAGGATGAGGTGCCGGTGGAGGAGTAGGCCCAGGTGTAGGCTTCCGTGAGGGCCGCTGTTGCGCGGTAGATGGAAGTCGCCATTCTGGTTGTGGGGGGGCCGGATTCTGTTGACTGGAAGAGCTAGAATAGGGATGCGATCCGTACATCTCTAAAATAATACACCAGTGAGTAGTTATGCAGCGTGTAGAGGCCACTATTCAACTTACTGGTTGAAGCAGTTGCGCCGGTTGGGGGGGGGGGGGGGGGTTCTTTAGTGTCAGGAGAACACCACAATTCCCGGATAATGAATGAACTGATCTGTTAACCTGTCTCTGACTACTAGTAACAGAAATCTTACATGAACAGTCCTACCACTGTAAGTTTAAATAAGTTGAAAATGAAGAGGAGAGTCTTACAGGTAGGAGCAGAAGGCTGTGCCTCAGTGATTATATCATTTGATCTCCGACTGCACCTGACACTATTTCCGGGGTTTCCCCACCCGTTTATAATTAGGCAAACTATTGTCTACCATTGTTTGGTTTAATACAACCAAAACCCCCCTTTTCTAAATCTTTCTCTACGGTATACCGGTTGTCAGGGCAGTAGAATGGATATTTTCAAATTCCATTATATGCATACAGGAACGCAAAACACCCAGGATAACTAGTAAAATACATCTAATTTGACAAAAGCCGAGTTCATCCAAATAGCGCTGCAAGTGAACGGAACCCGACGAGGAAAAGGTACACACGTGGGGCAGTATAGCGGAAGACTACTCCGTACCTTACCAGTAGATAATGCTACCTACTACTAAGAATGAGAGGTGTGGTTCCATATCTAGTTGACCACTCTCAGTCGTCTCCCTAACTTCTCCAATTCACCGATCACACCGCCGCCAGCCAAGCTCCATTTTTCACCAACCCATGCATCGTTGATCTTCTCTCGCAGGAGACCACTGCGTGCAAAGTATTCCATAAAGCCGCGAGCTTCGTCGCGAGTGAGGCCGCCAAGCGTCTGAAGCTCTAATATGCCTTCTTTGGCGATGGTGGGCTTCGCAGAGTCAAAAGCATCAATCACACGCTTGTCGGCTTTGCTGTACGGATCAGCTTGAGGAAATTCAGGCGCCGATGCATTCAGGCCAGCCTGGCGAGCAGCGATTTGCTTGAGCGCGACTTCGAAACTGTAGATCGTTGGGTTATTGGAAGCAGACGTGGCGTAAAGTAAGAGGCCACCATTCGGAAGGGCAGGCTTTTCGCTACCGGGCTTCAACAGCGAGAGGAAGTGCCGCACGAACATGAGGTCATGAGCATGGATGGGATCAAAGTCCGCGGAACGGTATTCACTGTTCTTCATCCAGTGAGACAAGCCATCAACGGTAACAAGCATAGGAGGGCGAGGCTTGAAACCCTTGTCAAAACCAGGAGCAGGGGATGTTGCAGTAAGCTCACTCCATAATGCTTGGAAGACAGGCCAGGCGATCGCGGGGTCCTGAATACCAAGTTTGGCAAGCTCCTCTAGAGTCATACCAGCTTTAGCGGAGGACTTGAGAGCAGGATGCTGCTGGGAAATGTGAAGGTTTTTCAGAACCTGCTCATTGGCAGTAACTGTGCGAGACAGCATTGCAGCAGTCGCATCGTTCTGAACATACAAATGTGGCGTGTCATCAGAAAGAGGCGCGTAACTAGTATGCGCAATGACCAAATCCTGGGCTGAAGGTCTTGTTAGAACATATTTGTTATTTTTTTAAACAGAAGAAACGAAAGAAAGCGGCCTGTAAATATGATGAACTCACGCTCTGGTACGGTAAACACAACCCACTGCTTGGTAAAGGCCATGGCCATAGCTTGCAGCAGGTGAACAGTTTTCCCTGACCCTCTGACACCTGTGACAATCTTTTTGGCAGATCTCCCTTTGTCTTTACCCTCGTTAGAGATGCCATCGATAAATCTGCCCAGCTCTAATGTCTCCCGTCTCACCACTGTACCAGGTCGACGGAATATCGACCAGCCCTGTTTCGGCTTGAAAGCCTCAACCGCCCTTAGCTGAGTGAGCATCGGCACGGGAAGACCAAGAACAGACCCCCTCAGGCGTGCATCTACCATATTCTCTGATGAAAGGTCCTGCATACCCTCGACCTCAAGCGCGTTGGGGTTGCTGAGAACGATACGCTTCCGCAGCGCCTTTCTTTCTCCTACTGACGGCGGACGCGACTTTTCCACTGGCTTCTTCTTCTTCATTCGAGCAGATTTAGCCTCACGGAACTTGGGAGGACCATCCAAGCTGGCTTTCTTTTTCGCTGGCAATGCATAGCGCACCGTCGATGTGTGGAATGATGCTGCTCTTGGTGCTGCTACCGGCGGAGGGAGAACGGCCCGAGGTGTCGGACGAAGCCGCGTCATACAGCTCCAGCAGAAGGAAGAAACCATCGTGCTGCGACACACTGGCACAGTGGCCAGTAGTATGTCGGTCAATGGAAACTACTGGGTGGGTAAAGGAGGGAGTAACTGCGTTGGAGTGTTGTCAAAGCGGGTGAATTGGATTGAAATTCGGAGCACATTTTGGATTCCTCTATTGACCTATTCAAGAATAGTGTGGTTGCCGCAAGCTCAAACTTGGAAGGCGGTCTGCCGATATCATCCTCACGTTAAAGCGGCTCCCCAAATTTTATCAACCAACTTTTTTTTCCGCTTCAGTTTTCCCATCGGTTAGGCAATCTTACAACCATCCTGTCGCACTTTCTGTACCATTTTGGATTTCGATTGAGGTGCGCTTAACAATGTCGGCGGTAGAAACAACAATTGCTGCGTCCGCGGCAACAAAATCAAAGCCAGAGAGATTGTGAGTCGATATCGATAGAAGCCTATGTATATATACTGATTTCAAGTTCCATGGCACATCAGACCTATCACTGTCTCCAAGCCTACTCCGTATACCTTTGATCTCGGTCATCTCCTTGCAAACGACCCCAACCCACTCGAGATCTCCCGTTCCGCAGTAAATGACTCTCTGAAGAACACTGCCCGCGATGGCGTGCAGTCCCTCCTCAACCAACTTCTCACGACTTGTCCCATTACCTCTTCACAACAGGGTGTACTCTTGACGCTCCCTGCTCCCGCAACAGTTCTACCAAGACACAAGCCACTGCCGACACCCAAGCCACCCACCAAGTGGGAGCTTTTCGCGCGCAAGAAGGGCATTGGCAGGTTCAGTGGCAAGGCTGGTGCTGGACTTGAAGACAAGGAGCGCCGGAAGAAATTGGTCTATGATGAAGAGAAGGGCGAGTGGGTACCTCGCTGGGGATATAAAGGGAAGAATAAGTCGGACGATGATTGGTTGGTTGAAGTAAATGAAAAGGATTGGAAGAAAGAGGAGGAAGCCGCCGCCAAGGGAAGCTCGATTCGTGGAATGTCGCGAGCCGAACGAAAGGACAGGATACGGCGAAATGAAAGGAAGATGAGAGCCAACCAGCGGAACTCCAGAAAGTCAGGTGGTGGTTAAGACATGCTGGCCGCAACTTGCAACATTCGTTAATCAAAGCTCTTCCGTGAGCTTTGGCTAAATTCTCCAACTCTTTATTTGTCTGGACTACTACTGGGCTTATCGGGCGTTTGGATTGGAGTCGCCGGTCTTTCATGTCTCATGTTGCCTCTTTGAACTACTACCCTCTGGGGTCGATAAAAGCAGCTATCGGATTTCAACTCTTTATTTCTCCCTTTTTGTCTAATGGTCGAGAAGTCTCCAGTGTCTATTTTTGCTAGCACACTCTTGTAGTTCTATACATAGATCCTCACAATTGAAACGCGATCGGAAGTATGTATCATTGCATTAAACTCTTAAAGTGTGACGTAGGACCTAATCATTTATCTATGTTACAAAATATGTACCAGCACAGCACTCCAGGAACATGCAGCTAAAAATGAACCATAAAAAAACGCACCGAAACGAGCTCCTGTAGGGGGGAGAGGGGGAATCAACGAATGTGTAGAAACGTCAAGAGCGAAAATATATCGATGCGGTCTTACAGGTTTCTGGAGAAAACACCCGCCAAAGTTACAAAAAGCAGAAAGAAGAGGGCAAGAGAGAGAGGATGGGAAAAGGAGCCCAATTCCAATCTGTACAACACACACAGGAGAGAAAAGAAGTTGGGTAATATCAACAGACTCCGAAGGCGCCAGACATGCACACTGATATAAGGGGGGGAAAGGGAGCGGAAATCGCTAGAAACAGAAAGCAAAAAAGGGGGGGTAGGATAAAAGAACCCCGGAAATTGGATTAAAGTGAAATAAACAAAATATTGTGAAGATTCGGGCCCAGAGTGCTGCAAATAATGCTTGCGTAGTGGATCCAGTCCGAAACTTAACCCCATAAGGTCTCAACCCAAAAGAAAAAATAAGCGCAGGCCAGCCTGGTCGATGAGCTCCAATGTGGAATGCTGGAGTTTATGTGTGTCAACCCACTAGAAAACAGCAGGCTCATCTCGACGGAGTGAAGGGCTCAACCCATGAAAACCGAATAGTGGCTCGGTCCTGAGTGTTCTCATATCTGAATAGGAGACAGGGGAGGTCCAAGCTCGGGAAGCTGGGAGATACTCCTAGCATGTATCGTCTCAATGTTCCTGGGTCTGTGCTTGCGGGCTTTGGCTGTCTCGGGACGAGATGGTTGCTCTTGCATGGAAGGCTGGCTGCTACCGGAAGAAGATATAGCTCTCTCTTCGACACCCATAGCTTGTTGAAAACTCGAACACGTATCCTGTTTTGTGTGCGCTGATGTCTCCTTTTCGTCCATTGCTTTTTCGATCTTAAGGTATTCCTTCTCTGTCCAGCAACCCTGCCAGCAATTTTTCCAGTCACAGACAAGGAAATTGAAACAGAAGGCGTCTATTTTCATGCAGGGCTGGAAACAGATGCAGAGATTGCGATAGTCCATTTTGTTTTGGTCCACATAGGAATGCAGGAGGTTTAGGTGACATGTGATGGCAAAGAGAAGATAATAATGATAGGGCGGTAGTTTGGAGAGCTCATCTTTAAGCAACTGGGGCGCAGTAGTTGCACCCTCGCATTTTTCGGCAATCATTGCCTGCGTTTCTTTGGGGAAGAGCTCATCGGGTAGTTCTCGAAGCCAAGCCTTGAACATGGAGCCAATCGTATTGATGTCATAAAGGTCATTCTCATCGAAGAGGTTGATGTCATGTTCTGGAAAAATGAGGTGTAAGAAACTTTCATCACATATGTCTATCAAGATGAACTTACCCGTATCAAAGCGTCGTTGCCAATGCTTAACTTCTTTCCCGCTACCAGGGACACGATAGAGTCCCTCCTCCTCACAACCTTTAAAATTGAGATAACTAATGTTACGTCAATAAATAATTTACCAAAACAGGATTGGGATTAACTTACTCAATGCAGCGATACGGTAAGGCTGGCATCCAAAACTCAGTCTTGTCCCTGCAATCCTCCAGCCGCTTCGCTATACGTGTTCGCCGGGCTTGCTCAATGAGTGGCAAATTAATCACAGAGCAAACATAGTTGTCATCATTAATCAGTTCCCGCTCATTAGTACTGCCGCTCCGAGTGATCTTCCCAAAAAATCCTTTTCCTGCCTTGCCAATTCGATCTGCAGCACCGCTCGATGACTGCTTAATATTGTTGAACAGCGCTGCCGAAGCGCCCGACACTTGACTCAGGGAAGAAGAAGGGACCATCGACCCTCCGTGTCTCTCCTTCCGTACTAAGCCATTGTTGACTTCCGTAGGTCGATCAATGGTGTAATTGCGGGGATATGGATTTCCTACGGGCTTGACTTCTCGCTCTGGACGCGTACATGGTGCTTTCGGGGGTGCTTGAGCCTCCCTCTTAGAGCTTTCTTCAAGTCTCATAAGGCTGGTTGACGGACGTCTATGCGTGATTCTGTTCACAGAGGAGTCGTCCAACCTTATTGAGCGAGAACGGGAAAGGAGATTTGCGAAACGTGGCTTGCTCTTCTTAAGTGTATGACCAGGCTCAGACTCTGGGCCAACCTTCCTAAATTCCGACGGTTGCGGGTGTCTGTATTCGAAGGAATGGCTGTCTAGAAACTGTGTCAGTGCATTTGCACGAAGCGAAGGGTATGACTGCATGCATACTGTTCTCTTGATGCGCTGCACGTTCAATGGCAGCGGGAAGATCCGGTGTTGATTCGTACAGCTTCGATGATATCTGTGTCCTGCGATCTCTAGAACTACCGCGGCTCCTAGGCTTATCGGCTGAATTTTCTGAGCTATCCGACCTCTGAGTCCTGTGTGAGGCTTTCGGTGCCTTTAGATTTGCGAAAAACGAACGTGAAGGATCACGACAATGCTTGGGAGAATCTCGCGGAGAGGGAGGGTACTGAGGAATGGCCGTGAAGTTTTGAGTAGGTGACTCCGGATCAAGACCGGGGGACACCGGTAGGATAGGGCTATTCGATATGCTATAGGTTTCTTGTGTGACGGAGCGGATGGTGGTACCCTTGAAGAATGTTGAGCTTGAAGAAGATTTGGGAGATCGCGGCGTCAGGGGACTAGGCCCATCTGAGCTTGCACTGGGTGTATGTGGGGACGAAGCCTTTGTGTTCGTTTGGAGGGTGGACGGGCTGAGATCTAAATTCGGAAGAGTGGACTGTCTTGACGGCATTGTAGACGTTGATAGCGGGTCAGATACCGGCGTGGGCAAATCGTCAGGGGGAGACCGGCAAAAGCGATACTCCCAACACTAACTGAATGCTGAAGGGGGAGAATAATGGTCTATTGTTCGCAGAAACATATGTTAGCACGGGATGCACGTAAGTTCCCAATTGAGCAGTGGTATTTTTGGGATACTGAAATAGATTAACTGAGAAACCCCGGATTCTAGAACGTACCCTTGTTCTAAAAAAAATTGACTCTGCTTAACTCTGCTGGGCATGAAAATCTTAAATGTATCCCTTTTTCCAAGGAAAGCGCAAGTCCCATGTATTCTTGAAAGATATCGAAAGATCACACGAGGAATGAAACCACTGCAATGGGACCAGCCTTGCTAATATGCTTCCTAGATATCAGTGTCGAAAGCGCTGTCAAAGCAAACAATGATCGTACGTGGGAGAGGAGAATATCTCGGAGCGACGGCTTCTAAGAAATAGTTGCATGGTCATCAGCGATCCAGGGTAGAAACAAAGATGGCTTTGCGTTAAAGAGATAGGAAGAAAGAGTGGCGTGCAGCATTGGACGGCAAGGAGCGTCGATAAAAGAAGGGGAAGGGGGGGCTATGAATGCATGAAGCCATCACGAAGGCTGACATTGTCATAGTTCACCCCTTGGTATGCATCAAAAAAAGGGGCGGAGGTGCGACTTTAAGTGAATTTATCATATGGTCATTGGAAAAGTGATTGAATCCATGACCATCCTGCCATCACAAGTCGATCAGGGTATTGGAACACCTACCACAATGTATAGCCCCTCATATTAGGAATTGGTTGAAGTTCTTTCTTAATTGAATCTCTGCCCAGTTCATGCCAGTATCTTGCAGAGGCGTTTTCCTTATGATTTCCTTTGATCGCAACTGAATTGAATTAATGTTGTCCCAGTTTAAAAAATTTTTCTTTATTTAAATTGGCGTTCAGAGGGCGGTCGGTACAGAGAGAGAGGAGCGACTAGCGTGCTATATTGTTGGATTTGGTAAGGAAGGCAGAAGGCCACCGAAGGGCAAAAGAAGAAGAAAAAAATTAAAAAATCCAACCATAGAAAACTAACACCAAAGGTAAATCAAAGTCAACAGGAAAGAGAACAATTCTCAAGCATGGAATTATCAAGGGGATTGTGGAGAGTTGGTCGTCAAAAACCTTGACACGAGAGGGCGACTCTCGCACGGTTCTGAAGGTGCTCAGACTCAAGACTCGACGACGTTATGCAAGCGCGGCTGTGTGTCAGGCTAAGAAGCCTCCATTCTTTAAGGGGCGAACTGGCAGTGGAGTTGGTGTTGTAACTTGTGTAAGGCTCCAGAATTGCTACTGCGTGTCTTTTGAAGCGCTATGGGAAAGCCTATTTGTATCTAGTGCTCCGATGATGGGGCTGTCCATATGAGATGAGGCGATGCGGTGGGAGTTCCATATTTCAATGATCTTTGTGCTTGTATGTATGTATGTATGTATGTATGTACAGTACACCAAATACCTGAGAAGGGATTCTTCCTTTTGCTCCTTATGTTTTATTATTTTATGGATTTATTTATTTCACTTTAATGATTTGCCTTTTTTTTCCTTTTTCTTTTTTCCTCACTCGTTCTTACTTGATAAAGACAACCCTGTCCCGACCAGAGTTTGAATATGACGGTCTGAGCCAAATTAAAAGGAAGGGGGCAAATAGAAGTGGCTGTATTGTTGAGGGTGGGTTGGACTAAACGCCACCCACCGATCGTCAAGTCACTTGAAGTATCAGAAGTTCATTACTAGGTAGATGATACTTTATGCTCAATGATCTAGAAGTATCTGTCTTCTTAATTATGACACCTATGCTTCGTTAAGCAACTGCAGGATCATTGCTAGATATATTACTATAGATTGCCGTTGAGAATTCTTGGTATGAGGCCTACCACAGCCCCCTAAGATATAATGCAGGGGAACACACGGTGTGCAGTGAAGTGAATGTGTACTCCGTAATGTACAAGGGTATAGGTACACCGAAAGAACGGGAAGACCCATACAAATAATGGAGCGGTAACAGTGATTGGCCTAGAAAATCGGGCCTGGCAGGTGGTGCCTTGGGCGGGATGATCCATAATGCACGCTCCGTCGCTCCGACTACCTAGGTAGCAAGACACAGTGATTGTAGCAATGGATTGGTTGACCAAATATCGCCCTGGGACAGCGTTCCATGGCACAGGCAAATCGACCACGGATGCAGTCGACACCAACGAGGTGTGTATGTATGTATGTATGTATGTACATACATACCTGGCGCTGAGACAGTCACAGCATCATGGATTACTTGTAGGTAGATTATTAGTAGTACCACTAATACACTCAGAAGTCAGGTCAGCTCTGTTCATAATTCCCTCTTTAAGAAAAATAAATTCCATCCACCAAAAAGGAAAATTAGTAACAACACATTTTCAAGTAGACTACCAGCTGATCCTTCTAAGCTTCAAGTGGTCATACTACCACGGTTCACACCCAACATCGTGATACACTGTGGGGTTGATATAAAGTACTGTACGGAGTACTAGTAATACATACATTCTACTCCGTCGTAGAGCACGAGATAAAAAGATAAGCACATATATAGATAATGTCCTGTCAGGGTTTCTTTATTCACTCAAAAGAAAACAAATAACAAAAAGGAGAAGATAAGCTAAATATTGAAATTATATTCCGTACTCCGTACTCCGTAAAGTAAAACTACTAAGTATCTATTCTGAAGTACCCGAGGTCCCGAATAGAGCTGGTTTGTCCATTACATACTTCGGTCATGCGCCGATGGGGGGGGTTTTTTTTTTTTCTTTTTTAACCCTTTTTTAAACTACGCAGAAGTCTTATACAGTACAGTAGGTAATCTACAAAGTTGAATGTGGCAGTGGAGAAGAATATATAATGTATTATATTGGTTCCTGGAGTTACTACCTAGATAGGTATCATTATAACCTATACAGAGTATCTATCCCTCAAAACTGCATACATTGTCCGGAGCTGGAGGACTCTATTCTGAGTAGTAAAGGTACTACTCCGTACTAGTACTCCGTACGGAGTACACGTGGGAAGGATCCTGATTCATGGATGTGAGAATGAGGATCCGCTTTTGTACTAGCACAGTTTCTCAATAACTACTAGTAGCAGTAGTAGTACGGAGTATAGTAGAACAATGTTGCTATTATTACTCCAGAGTGCTCAGTAGATATTAGTTTTCTCTACCAGTATGATCAACAAGGCTTTATGAAAAATAAAAACCACATACAAAATTCGAGCGACAAAAGAGGCAGCAGCCATGCCACCCACTATCTACTATTAACTACCGAAAGAGGTACTATATTGAGGAGACGGGACTACTACTCCGTACTCCGTATCTAAGCAGGGACCCAGGGGCAAACTGGACGCGCTCAGGGGTTACCTACTACTAGTACGGAGTATTGTAGTAGTAAGTTCACACCGCTGCCTGCCCTGGCGATCCCACCCTAACGATTTGTCTGAAACATGGCCCCGCTTATTGCGCCGGCGGTTCGCCTAGTGGCTCACACCGTAGCGCTAAGTCACGTGGAAAGAAGCACTCTGTCGACCACTCATCCCTGCAAAAAAAAGGTTCCCCCTCCTCTGTCTGCCGAAATACATGCAGAGTCTGTCTGTCTATCTTTGCCTGATCTAGATATTACATGCACTGGCGGCACCGCGAAAGTTAATACTTATCTTTCTAAAAACTACTTCGTATCCATGGCACCCTTTTGGCTTTACCCCTGAAGTGCTGTCTTTATCATAACCTCGCTTTTCCCCTCTCGATCACCAGATATTGACTGGCTGATTGCTGAGCCGCCCATAATTGCCTGCCTCCCTTACCGCAGCCCAAGCTAGCTTACTTTGTGCTAGTGACTGAACTAGTACTAACTGACACCATTGCCGCGTAAAACATGTCTCTAGTCTCGAGGCCTGGTAGGGCTGTTGAAGCTCAGTCTGATCGGAATTTATGTGCTCAAAAACACATGGAGTATATCAAAAATCTGGACAACGTGCGTCATTCTAACCATCTCTGGATGATGGGGAAGATGGTTGACAGGTGATGCTAGAGGAGAGATGAGCTTGAATATTGGCTCACGGAGCATCTTCGACTCAATGGAGTCTACTGGGGCTTAACAGCTCTGCACCTTCTCAATTGGCCCCAAGCTCTATCCCGTGAGGACACCATCAATTTCGTCCTTTCATGTCAGCGTGAGAATGGTGGGTTTGGGGCTGCGCCTGGCCACGACGCTCACATGCTGTACACAGTTTCGGCTGTTCAAATCCTCGTAATGTTGGATGCAGTGGACGAATTGGAAACACGTGGTCTTGGAGGCAAACAAAAAATTGGCTCCTTCATTGCGTCTTTACAGGACAAGACAACTGGATCTTTTATGGGAGACGAATGGGGTGAGTTAGACACGCGGTTTCTGTATGGTGCTTTCAATGCATTGTCACTCTTAGGTCTCCTTGATATTGTTGATGTTGCCAAGGCTGTTGCCTATGTTCAGGAATGTGAAAACCTGGACGGAGGTTATGGAATTCATCCTGGGGCTGAGTCACATGCTGGTCAGGTATTTACATGTGTAGGAGCTTTAGCAATTGCCGGACGACTTGATTTGGTAAACAAGGATCGTCTGGGTGGCTGGCTCAGCGAAAGACAACTGGAGAATGGGGGCTTCAATGGACGTCCGGAGAAGTTGGAGGATGTCTGTTACAGTTGGTGGGTTGGAGCGAGCTTAGCCATGATAGACAAGCTTCACTGGATTAATAGTGACAAGCTTATTGCATTCATTCTCCGTTGCCAGGTACGTTTCAACATAGACACCAAACGCCATGTTTCTAATCTGAACCAGGACTCGGAGAATGGTGGGTTTGGCGATCGGCCTGGTAACGCGGTTGACGTCTTTCATACACACTTTGCACTCGCAGGGTTGAGCCTCTTGGGGTATGACGGCGTCAAAGAAGTTGATCCTGTGTAGTGAGTTACCTAAGTTCGAACACCATAGCCACTGACACTAACGACGACTAGTTGCATACCAAAAGCAATAACCACCAAATGCTTGTTCAGGTGACAAGAGCTGCTTTTTTTTTCATTCCCTTAATTGCTCGTAGTTTGCACCTCCTGCGATCTAATAACCCATTTTGCCCTAATTCCATGGTTTATGGGATACAAGGCAGGAGAAGAATGACCGGCACTGTGACTTATTTCCGCTTCAACCTCCTCACAATGACATGTTAAATGGTTGTTAAGACACAGTGGCACATGATACTCTGTAACTCATAATACTAGCAATAATGTTCTCCGTATATCTTCCAATATGCGTCGAAATCTTACAATTGATGACACTCTGTGCTGGTACTGTAGTTTTCCCGCTATCCTTGAAGCACGATACTGGAAGTCACGGTACAGCACCTTGTACGGCTTAGTCGCTCATGAGTACCTGCCCCGTTGGAAGTTGCAGGTGGTTGGAAGTTCCTTCTCCAGTTGCTTATGCGCATAGGAATATTATGTCTTCCTTCCCCATCTTATCACTTGCCCTGGCAGTAGTTGATTCTCCAGGGTAAGTTATTCGATATTTTCTGTCTGCCGCCACAACTCCAATTCACAAGCAATCTCTAATATGCAACACGAAGCCCATTCGTTCTATCGTGGTCTTTAGTTCAGTGCAGCCAGCGGGTTGTTGTTGTTGTTGTTGTTGTTTAGGTTTCATGCAGGCAACGGCTTGGATTGAGCAGCTCCAACTTGTTGCCTTCTTTGAGTCTTGCCCTATTCGGTTCTTTCACTTTTTTCAAAGGTCATCTACGATGGATGCAACTGCACTTCTGTGCAATATCTGCCCCAAAAAACCCAGATTTAGTGATGTGTCTCATCTACTGACCCACATTTCATCGAAGGCTCATCTTTCTCATTACTTCAAACTTCAAGTCCGCAGTCATCAAGAACCCCATGCCGTTGTTCTACTTGATGAGTACGACCGATGGTATAAGGCCAATGATCTTGCGAAGCTGCTGTCCGACCGATTATCCTCGAAAGACGCTCGTAAGAAAAAGAATCAAGGAAAAATTGCAGTTCAGGACCAAACGCGCCCTATACAGAGAAATCATGGGTACAAGAGCCCCCCAGCGCCGGTATGCCCACCGTTTGGCAACTCTCTTCCTGATTACCTGGATCCACGCCTTGCTGTATCCTATTTGAATGTGGAGCATGGCGATAGCAACAAAGGCACGTCAGTCTCTGCAAACTGTATTACTGCGACTGCTTCTTTGAATCCAACTCCGCAAGCTCACGCAGAATCAAACTATTTTTTGCACCCTACACTTAGTTCCCAGACTCTGGTGGAAACTACAGCCAGCCAATGGAAGCAAGAGCATGCGGTTGATTCCGATGACGAGGGGACTTCTGTCTTGCAACGCACGCCCTGTTGGCCCAAAAAGTTGGGACACCCGGCAGAAATGGCCTCACAGTTGCTGGATCAACATCTGAACTACGACCCCTTCGTTGACGACACTGAAAGCGAGGTGGATAAGGAAAGAGTGGATGAAATTGCTAGACTTAAAGGAGTTCTCTGGCCGGGAATGGATATTTTCGATTCTGCTACTGAACAGATGAGGCGCAAACGCAACCAGAAGAAAGATGAGAGCGCTCTTCTGATGATGGAGAAGACGTCTATGGGTGTTGAGCCTACCGAACTTGTCTTTTCCCCTACTGGCATCTTACGAAAACAACGCATGATCTCTGGTAATGTAGATGACAGCAGCCCTCTTAAGGGGGAGACACCGATACCAAGGCGGAGAACGACTCGTCCGAAACGTGCCCTCTCCCAAGCCGACCCGAACCTTCAACGTGGACGTGGTAGGAAGCGGAAGAAGAAGAAGGAAACCAAGCGTGGTTCGACCACTCTTCGGGAGGACTTGGACCTTCGAGGTTTACATCCAACGCGGGCTGCCGTGGCTGAAGTGTCAATTTGTGGTAATAGTCACATACCTTGTGGAGAGATTGCTGACGACTTCGCATTGACATTCGGCGGGCACCGTTCCAAACCTCACCATGGGTTAAAGATTTTTTGTGACAACTCAAATGAAGAGATGTCGGCAACTAAAGACCAATATTGTGCGGATGGGCTGCATTTTGGACTATCAGCATCTTCTGATACATTCCTTCTTCAACAAGAAACTATAACCAATCACACTCCTAACTCGGTGCTTTCCAACAATTATATCTCAGACTTTGAAGAGAGGCTGTGTCGTTTCACTACAGACAAAGAGAACATTGAGCCACTTCTGGATGCTCATGGGAGGATCGATACCCTCATGGGCTTGCACTCTCCTCTCATGAGACGGCATCTGGTTTGTGACACTAGTTATCCATCGCAGTTTCTCTTCAGTGATGGCCAACGCTTCGGGCTAAACATGTTCGACGGCCATGATAGTCATGCCGGATATTCCTATAATCCATTAGCAACTTCGTTCCCAAAAGTGCCAACAGAAGAAAACCCTATATACACCACCGACACCAACCACAGTTTCGCTTCTCAGGGTGCGACGCGTGCGATGTCTCCCGAGGCGACAATTTCCGATATTGAAGAAGATGATTTTGAGCGACTTTACTTGGATGGGAGCTCCTGTTAGGCTTTATTGTTACACACTTATATCTTTTTTTTTTTCCCTTTCTGTTCTTTTCTTTCTTTTTTCTTTCAGACTTCTTGTACTCTTGACTACCGCTTGCCTCGATTGTTTTTCTATAAACATCTGCTAAAATTCAACAGAATGACTGGGAACAGCATCGATGGTTGGACTTTGATTGATCATCCGATGAATCGTTCTTTGCATATATTTATAACAGTTTATAAAGCAACGCGATCGATGCACGAGGCTAGGAGAGGCACTAGTGCTTACACACACGCCATTTTCACAATTAGCAGATGTATAGATTAAACTCAAGATAGATAATAAGTGTTATTTTGTGGTTTCGATCTGCTGATTCCCAACTCTGTCCCTGATGTTGTGTAGTACTCAAGTAGTTAGTAAAAGAATTTATATACCAAAGGAAACATGCAGTGGTTGCGTGGTTGTGGTTGTGGTTGCAGATCAGCTGACTGGACCTGATTAGATAAACATAAATACAATTAAATGGGAAACGCGGTTGGTTACCGCATCACACGCGTCAAGCTCCGAAGCTGCGGAATTGCCACGGATTAGGTAGAATTCTTAAATCAACGAGATAAAGTTGCTATGTGGAATCATTAAATTGTGAGTAACGGCAGGGTATTCGAGTATCCATCTATTTATTAGACCTATCTCGGATGCTTTCGCAGCAACCCGTTGCCGAGAGCGTTCTTTGCCACTGCTTGTTTTATCGCTGGTTCACATACTCTGTCCCAGCTTTTCATTCGATTGCCTCTCCATTGAAGCGTCTATAGCTTACGCATAGTTCTGGATAGGAAACAATGCCTCTACCTTCTCAGCCACCCTCTTCCTCTCCGAACCTGAAACGAAAACAACCGACCATCTCAAGCTTTTTCACACAGAAGCCTCATCCACCGCCGAGAGGTCCTTTGAATGACGTTTCCGGGAAAGAAGAAACAAATCAAGTGAGGGAAGAGGCCCCAATCCAGGAAGGGCGACCAAGAAAAAATGACAGTTCCACGACAAACAATCTTGATGATGGCGACGATGATGATGTGATAGCACCAGCCCCGAAGCGGGCCCGAAAAAATGGGTCGAATTCCCAACATGCAATTGGAAGCCTGAAAGAAGCAGCCATTGAGCGTCCTCTACCGCGGGACAGCAGCGAAAGAACAGAGCTCTCTAAGTTCGCCAGCTCGCCGGTCCTCGAGCGAGACACGAAGGAACGAACCAAGGAAAGAGAGAAACTACATCAGAAATTTGTGCGGAGATTAGGCGGGCCGGATTGTCTGATTGGAATTGGTAGACATGCTATCGCTGAAGTTATTTCCGAGGACGTCGCAGAAGGGGATGAGGATGAGGAACCCTCTGCAGCACCTCCAGTCAAAGGGAAGGCCACGGCAAAGAAGGGTGGCAGCAAGCTTACTCCTATGGAAAAGCAAGTTATCGATATTAAACGGAAACATATGGATACGGTTTTGGTAGTTGAGGTAGGATACAAATTCCGGTTCTTTGGCGAGGATGCGAGAACGGCTGCAAAGGAACTCAATATTGTCTGCATTCCCGGAAAATTCAGGTTTGATGAACGTAAGTGTCGATCTCGAGCTGTGTCATATATCTTCTCTGGTGGACTCGGCTCAGGGTACTTTAGATCCTTCGGAGGCCCATCTTGACCGGTTTGCATCGGCCAGTATACCGGTACACAGACTACATGTTCATGTTAAGCGTCTCGTTTCTGCCGGACATAAGGTCGGAGTGGTGAGGCAAATGGAGACTGCTGCCTTAAAAGCCGCCGGAGATAACCGCAATGCGCCCTTTGGACGAAAACTCACCAATCTGTACACGAAGGGCACGTATATTGATGATATGGAGGGCCTGGAGGGATCTACAACTGCCATGTCGGGGGCTGGTACTTCGATGGCAACTGGGTATATGCTCTGCATTACAGAGACGAACACGAAGGGGTGGGGGAATGACGAAAAAGTGCATGTGGGAATTGTCGCTGTTCAACCAGTAACAGGGGACATAGTGTATGACGAATTCGAAGACGGGTTCATGAGGAGTGAGATTGAAACCAGACTCCTTCATATGTCACCGTGTGAGCTTCTCATAGTTGGTGATTTGTCAAAGGCTACAGAAAAACTTATTCAGCATCTTTCTGGTAACAAAACCAATGTTTTCGGTGACAAGATTCGTGTCGAGAAGGCCCCGAAAACAAAAACAGCAGCGGCCGAGTCTCACAGTCATGTTTCGAGCTTTTATGCGGAGAGGATGAAGAAGGCCAACGCTACAGATGATACGCAAGCGAGCAGCTTGCTCCAGAAGATGCTCAACCTACCTGAGCAGGTGACCATCTGCTTATCTGCCATGATTGAACATATGACAGAGTACGGCTTGGAACATGTTTTCCAGCTCACAAAGTATTTCCAACATTTCTCCTCTCGGTCGCACATGCTTCTCAACGCAAATACCTTAACAAGCCTTGAGATCTATCATAACCAAACAGACCACTCCATTAAAGGTAGTCTTTTCTGGACGTTGGACCGAACGCAGACTCGTTTTGGACAAAGAATGCTACGGAAATGGGTGGGCCGCCCTTTGCTGGATAAATCCAGTCTTGAAGAAAGGATCGATGCTGTTGAAGAATTGAAGCGCCCAGAAAGGGTCGCTCTCGTAGAACGGGTCAAGGGACTGCTTGGCAAAGTCAAGACTGATTTGGAAAAGTCTTTGATCCGCATCTACTATGGAAAGGTAATTCATGACCCAAGACGTGTGATAACGCCGATGCTAAACAGCTCATAGTGCACCAGGCCTGAACTCCTTACTGTCCTTCAAACCTTACAGATGATTGCACAGGAATTCGCTGATGTTCAATCTTCTGCTGACACTGGATTCACATCGTCTCTTATTAGTAAAGCAGTAGCGTCTCTCCCGACGATCTTAGATGCAGTCGTGTCTTTTCTGGACAAGATCAACATGCACGCGGCCAAAAATGACGATAAATATGAGTTTTTCCGAGAGGAGGAGGAGACAGAAGAGATTAGTGAACACAAGCTTGGAATCGCTGGTGTGGAGCACGATCTTGGGGAACATCGCTCCACAGCTGGTGAGAGTCTCGGGAAAAAGAAAGTAGAATACGTCACAGTTGCGGGCATTGAGTATTTGATCGCGGTTGAAAACAAGTCACCATCGATCAAAAAGGTACCGGCATCGTGGGTGAAGATCTCGGGTACCAAGTCAGTTTCGAGGTTCCATACGCCGGAAGTCATCAGGCTTCTACGACAGCGGGATCAGCACAAGGAAGCATTAGCGGCAGCTTGTGACAAAGCATACGCGACTTTTCTGGCTGAGATATCCGCTAGCTATCAGTCGTTCCGTGACAGTGTACAGTCCCTTGCGACGCTTGACTGTCTAATTTCTCTTGCGACTATCGCTAACCAGCCCGGTTACGTGAAGCCCGTATACACGGATCATACATGCATCCAGGTTGATCAGGGACGTCATCCGATGGTTGAACAACTTTTGTTAGACAGCTACGTCCCCAATGACATTGATATGGACAGTGACAAGACCCGTGCTCTCCTTGTTACAGGCCCAAATATGGGTGGGAAGTCGAGCTACGTGCGACAAGTGGCGCTCATCTCCATTATGGGACAGATCGGTTCCTACGTCCCGGCGCGGTCAGCGAGACTCGGCATGTTAGATGCTGTGTTCACTCGCATGGGAGCTTTTGACAACATGTTGGCTGGCGAGTCTACATTCATGGTCGAACTTTCTGAAACAGCAGATATCCTGAAACAAGCGACACCTCGCTCCCTTGTCATCTTAGATGAACTGGGTCGAGGTACATCAACGCACGATGGTGTTGCAATCGCGCAAGCGGTTCTGGATTATATGATTCGGACGGTTGGAAGTCTCACCCTCTTCATTACCCATTATCAGCATCTGTCTACAATGGCACATTCCTTCCCTGATGATGAACTTCGCAACGTGCACATGCGTTTTACCGAGTCAGGCTCCAGTGAAGAAGAAATCACGTTCCTCTATGAGGTGGGAGAGGGCGTAGCTCATCGCAGTTACGGGTTGAATGTAGCGCGTCTAGCGAACTTGCCAGCACCTCTACTTGAGCTAGCTAAACAGAAGAGTGCCGAACTAGAACAGAAAATCCGTCGTCGGAGACTGGCCGGACTTGTAAGGACGGTTGCGGATATCTTGGCAGATCCCACGAAAGCCGATGGATCCTTGGTCGAGCGACTCATCAGCAGCGCGGAGCAGTTGTAAGGGGACCGATTCAATTCATTGACTAATGTCGCAACAAGTATTTCTGAAGCAGTTTCGCTTACTACAGCCATTGTATAGACCGCTGTATCTATCTATCTATCTACTATTATTATATGACAACTACGTTTTCGCAGATATACTGATATTTACGCCTGCCGTTCTACATTCTACAGTGGTAGAAATCCCTGACCGCCTGCGGGTATTCTGCCGGTTCGTACCCTATCAAAATCAGGTAGAGTACTGACCGCCTTGAGATATTCTGCCAATATAATAAATAATTCAAATAATTCAAATAATTCAAATAATTCAAATAATTCAAATAATTCAAATAATTCAAATAATTCAAATAATTCAAATAATTCAAATAATCTAAATAAT
>ML739162.1:0-60167 GCA_009193565.1 Aspergillus coremiiformis | reverse complement strand
TTTTTCTAACATTCTTCGAGTATTCGGTTTCTTCCATGGGGTACGGAGTAGAAAACTGTATCTTTCATCATCGACATCATGATTATTTACTATTACGTAAATACACGGTACAGACCATGCAGAGTCGACGCATCATTGACATTGAGAGAAACATCTGACAGAATGACTCAATTCAGAAAGGGTCAAAGCCACTAATCTGCAATTGTGTTGGCGCACAGATAGACCTCGTAAATGCCTTCCTCTCACTTTCATAGGCTCATAGGTTGAAAGCTGACAGACACGTGTTGGTGTTGTCGATCGACCCTTAAGAAGGGAGCTGATCGTACTAGTCGTACCTTAGTAGACTGAAGAGTCTACTTACCTATTAGAGATGTAGTAGCCTAAGCGTGGTCCAAATTCGCGAGGGGAGGCTTGAGATGAATGGTCGGTGCTGGTTGCCTGAAACTTTGATCTGTTTTGTGATTCATCACCTCACAGACCCGAAGGATGGAGATCCTAGTTTCAGCCAGACTGCCGGGACCGCTAGATACCAGCCGCCAGAAGTTAGAAGTTAGAACCTCAAAAAGGCTCAAACTCCTGACTCTGGCAGGGTTCCTGGGTAAAGATCGCTCAACCTGGTATGAGAACTGATTAGGAACTTGGAAGGAGTTGTGGATTCCTTGCAGCCTTGGCCTTCGGGGCTTGTGTCAGGTTGGTGTGATAGATCGTTTCATCTTCATACTAGGAGCCATTTGGATGATATTATTAGCATGAAGGGTTAGGTAGTCGCATACCTAATCGTTGTACGGAGTACTCCGTACAGTATCTGTAATGAACCTGTACCTTACCGGGATGTTTCAACTTTCAAGGGGCGTCGCCGAACAGAAAAAAAAAGGAAGGAAAGAAAGAAGAAGAAAGCGCTGGAGAACAAGAGAAAAATGAGAGAAAGAACCCGGATCTCGGTGATTGGTTGAGTCTGGCATCTGCACGCTCCTGGTTTCTCCTTGCGGATGATCATAGTACAGGACATAAGGTACACACACCTTAGGCACCTACCTAATGACTACTACTACGGAGTACCTACTAGTATCTACGTACCTTTGAGTTTTACCTGGTAGTATTTAACAAATCCCGCTTTGGGATTGATGTTGTTGGGCAACGGTTAGTTCCCGTTTTTGATGAAAAAGTCTTACTTTTGCTTTTAAAAAGAGACTCCGTGCTCCAGATTCTGACCGTTGAAGTTTGACGGTTGACCCGTCAACTTTCCAAGGTTTACAATTCACCCGTTCCTGTTGGACCCGAAAGACGAGTAAGGTAAGTCAAAAGAAAAATAAGAAGAAGAAGAAAAAAAAAAAAAAAAAGGAAAAGAAAAGAAAAACAGTGGGTATCATCCTGAGCCGCTGTGGCTTAACCTCCCTTGCTGATATCAACCCATCCGCTGACGGATTCTCCTGATGCGGTCTTTTCAGCTGGTATCATATTCAGTCCCCTGTTGTCCTCCTTATATCCGTTTTTATTTCATTTCAATTTGTTTCATTTATTTATTTCTTCATTCATTCATTTAATTTTTTTTATTATTGATTTATTTGTTTATTTATTTATTTTTTTGTTCTTTCTTCAGCAATGCAACAATCCCTTGAGGTCTCGTCCGAGGAAAATCTCGTTAGATGATTTGATTTAAATCCCTGCTAGTGGGCATTAATCAATGGATCCGGATTCAAGCAATAATATCCCAGGTGTAACTATGGAGTGCAGTAGTGCGATGAACGGTGTACATGTACATACAAGCGGATCTTCTGCAGATGAAAAGTGGCCGGGGTGTGGAAAACTGAAGTGGATGGAACAAGTGACCAAAACTGTTGCATCCCACTCATCAAAGTCTAGTACTACGTAGGTACCAGTACTTACTTCCGTTTACCGTCGATCCATCGGTATCTAGTTGACCAATCCTGTTCTGTTAATTTCCTTCGATTTGCCACTGTTTCCCTTCGGAGTAAGTCAACATATCCCGTACTCCGTCTTTGTTCCCAAGGGAGTTCGTAGGTTGGCATAAGCGAGAGATGCAGTGCCAGGAACGATAGATCTCCTCCATCGAACTCTTATGGATCTGGAATTAATCTCAGACGAGCGTAACGACAGTTGTACCAAATTGACATTCAACCAGATTATCCCATGGTCCCTTATAATCTACATTAAAGTTTTGTCGCTTATTCTTCTGGCTTGCTTGCCCCTTGTTCCTTTTTCTCTTTGGTTCAATTCTTTCTTCTTTTTCCTCTTTTAGATTTCTGTGGCTGAAGAGCGGGAAAGACACATGGCCAGAAAAGAAAAGAAAAAATAAATAAAATAATATATATAAAAAATATAAAAAATATATATATATATATAAAAAAAAAAGACTTAAAAAAAGTGGAAAAAAAAAAAAAAAAGATCTCCACTAAAAAAAAAAAAAAAAAAAAAAAAAAAAGCGTTCATTCCGCGCCGTTGGACACTGAACAGTGAAAGCTCCTTGACCGATACCTTAGTACTAGCTCACAGACGCACTCTCATGCGGAGAGACTAAGGCAAGTCTAAGCACTCGGCTAAGTTGGCGACATGCACGATGCTCTTAGAGGAATGCGATAGACAACGTAAGATTACCACGACATGAGAAAGGCTGTTGACGATCACACAACTCAATTCAATGCCAGCCTTACATCCAGCGGACAGGACCTCATGTATGGGGGGATATTTTCAACAACCTTGGTGCAGAAATTAAGGATCAACCAACCCCGTCGAGATGTTTACCTTGCGGTAGAACAATTCCAGTCCTTCCAGAAGCCTTTGATTCCATGGTTCACCGCTCCTTAGTGAACTCGGTATGGTCCTTGACTCCTTCGAGAGGGTTTAGCGCTAAGGCAATCCACTCCGTACGTACTGTAACTGGTTCAGAACGTGTGGAGTTCTCGTCCCAAGAAAAGGCAGCTTTGTTTCACTCAGCCCGTGGTCCACCACTATTTGGCACTTTTCGGGTTCCCAATATTAGTACTACCTACGGAATACTCCGTACTAGTAGGTAGGTATGTACCTAAGGTAGGTTACTGACTTTGATTTACGGAGTACGGAGACTGTCTACCGTAGGTTAAAACATCGTTAGAGGAACCAACGAGTTCCTGCAAAGTTCAGAGTCATGAAGTCATGACGTGATTGACTTCGGCATTTTTAATCCATCGTTGCACTCTGTTATCTCCTCACGAGGTACATACATACATTACGGAGTACTCCGTACATGCATACCATACTAGTAGTCGATAGTACTGATAGTGGCCGTCTTGACACTGCATCTTCCCCAACCCACGGGGTTGTCCGGGATCTGGACGTCCGAGTGTCGCTGGGAACGGAAAATGCGGAGATTAAATCGGTTGCCTGAGGCCTCGAATAAAGTTCCGCTCGGTTCCCTTTTAACAGTGCCAGCATCTTCCCATTGACTGAAATGCAAACAATAAATCTGACAAGGCGGCGGCGTGGCTTCGTATCTGCACAACTGGCCATTACTTGCAACCACTCACCTGGTAACCTACAGCGACATGACTCAGTGTCCATAAGCCTCAACGGGGACTCGCCCAGTCTAGCCCTATCTTGGCACAGTGGCGGTGTTTTGTTCAGTAGAGGAAGTTTTACAAGGAGCTTGTTTGAGTCTTAAATGAGTCTGGGATCTTACGACGCTCCACTATCACAAAAGTTAGTGATCTTGATGATTAACTGAGATTAGCTTGTATACAGAGTATTGTGATCCTGATTGAGAGTAAAATATGAATGTTCCATATGATGCCGATTGGTGTGTACGCAAATTAAGCATGTACTACAAAGAAAAAAATTTAAATAAATAAATAAAAATAACAATAAAAAGGTAAAATAAAATAAAATAAAAAGGGCTTGTAATTAATCCATGACACCAACCGCATAGCCCGACTCTCTAAAATTCACCTTGCATCGAGAATATTCGGCCGAACCAGACAACCAAAATATCAAATCCGACAAAAATTCCTGACACACCCCAAAACACAATTTCCCATGTAAGTCATACACACACATACATATTTGATACCGACTTACTGCAGCAACCCGGAAGTCTAATTTGATCTTCATCATTCTGCAGCTCTTGTACAGGACCACCCTGTTGAAAATATGTGCATGTGGCGTGACTTAAGGACAGGTCCTTCATTTAGGGTTCTGTCTCATGATTTTAATAACCTGCAGTGTAATCAATTATATATGTGCATATATGCACCTTGGAATAACTAATCTAGGATATAAGTTGACCGGAGAAGAAAAAAAATAAAAATAAAAATAAATAAAAAAAAGAAAGAAAGAAAGAAATCACGCAACTAATATGCATACTACTACATAAACTGGGCCCATATCCGGTTGCGTTGAAAATGCAGGACCACAAGCTCAGCCGTAACATCATCCTTGCGTTGTCCAGATCCAAGCTTGCGTGCATATATCTTGACATTTACATGTGTTACACGGCAGAGGGTACATATATATTGACATTCCGAGGGAGAGCGCTGCGTATACCATGCGATGTATGCATCTTCCTTAGTCACTTTTTTCTGATTCTGAACATGGGGGGGGGGAGTGAATTACACTGCACGGCGATATATTGAAGGCAACCGATACCATGTGATGGATACATTCGGCCAAAGTCGTTCGGTTGGGATGGACCATGGAAGATCAAATGGTAGAACTGAGCAATTGTTCGACTGAGATGCACAAAGTACGGAGTATGTAGAGGTCATACGGTATCTGGTGACATGGTGACTTCCTTTTCCACCCTCAATGAACTGAACGGGTAGGCATTCGTGTGAGCTGAGCTGATTACTGTGTTACCTCTTTTCGTTGCGTTTGGGGAAGAGCTGACTGGACTTCTGTCGGAATTACGCCTACACTATTGAAGGGGGGGGAATTGTTGTACTCGGGCGCTGGAGGGACGCGACACCATGTAACCAGTAGCCAGAATGCCTACTAAGAGAAACTCAGATGGCGTTGGGTTGAAAGATTCCTGGAAGACGACAAAGTTCAATAACTGGATATGCTTTCGAGTACCGATGACGGCGCATTGTGGGTCCTTCTATACTGGCCAGATTCAATGTCCTCACAGACCAATGTGGTTGCCTAGACCCTCCATCTCCCCAAGTAAATGGTTCAGGGGATGTCAACCTTTTGTACGGAGTACGGAGTACGGAGGATGAATGGATATTCGATGTCACTACTATTTATTGGTAGAATAGCTTTGAATTCTGCCGGCAAAATCAACGCCATGAGCAATCACATGATACTAAATGGTCAAACCATTGCGGAATTTGGTTTTGTATTGATAAGGCTGCACATGCAATCAACGGGCAAGATGGCCGAGTGGTTAAGGCGGTAGATTTAAGCGAATTAAACGCATAAACCCTACTATCGAGAGATTCCTGGGTTCGACCCCCAGTCTTGCCAGTTCTTTTTTTCTTGAAGTATTTTTGGTTTTCTATATATACTGTTGGTAGCTTACTCCGTATAAATACATACTTGATATGACGGATTATACCACTCGAAATTATTAGAAGATATTATTTACACATAAGTGTCAATGTACAGTAAGATCTTCATCCCCGGCGGACATGCAAACCCAGGAAAAAACTATTGCAAATCAATACGAGGAGAGGCTGAGTCCTGGGAAGAAAAAAGTATGGTGTATGGCCAGTTGCTTTGACGGTTACTTGTGCCATCATTGTAAAAAATTACCGCTGCTTATGGATATGTGAGAGAAATGGCTGAGCCCGGCGTATTGGCCAACCACGTAATGGATAAAACCGATGCAGTCTGTGCTGAAGTTTTGGCCTGGTTGGAACAAATGGTTGCTGCTTTGAAGATTCAAGGTCGATGATGGTCCCATGCAAGTGGCACTCAATTGGCTGCCGTGCTGGAGAGTGATCTGATCCCCGGATTCCGAAGATATCCTCCTGGGGGATTCTGGACCAGATTCAGAACGATATGCTTTTGTCAAATGTCGACACCTTGGCAGATAATGGGGTTTCATGTTCTGTGGCCGCTGGAGTTAGGCTGCTAGTCCCGTTAACGCAGCATGGAATACTGAGTGTATGCGCCGCACGGAATTTGGCAGCCCTGGGATGGTTGACGGTATAATACCTCTCCTCTAGGGACAGGTGGTTGTGTAAATCAACTGACATCTTGCTCTTCATCCACATCTCCCTGGGCTTGTGTGGACATCCACTCCTCCATTAGAGCCTGGCGTGTTGGCTCCGAAGATGTTATTCCTGCTCCGAATGGATCCCCTTTGCGCGTAACAATCAGGCACAGTACCCATCCGTAGATGTTGAAACCCTCATGATTCGTTCTGAAGCGCAGCTTCTCATCATGCGGTTCCTCATCCTTGCGACGTTTCGAAGCACGCCGACTCGCTGTAACATCGACTATTTCATCTGTATCTCGTCGGCGTTTGCCAGTGTTATCATTCTCTTTTTCCGTTGTTGCCTGCGGGATATCGTGCAGACCGAAATTAGACTCGCTATCGCTCTCGACCAAGATCCCAGCGTCGGCCGCTCCGCTAGAAATTTCCACTCCTCCTTTCGCACTCGATGCATTATCAGGCTCATCAAACTCCTTGTGTCGCGTGAGGAGTGAGTGATGTGTTCTCGACTCGCGGAGGAATAAGGAAACCTCAAAATCCTCTACATCAACCGCATGGTCAGCCATAGGCACGGCCTCATGGATGCGCAGTGGTTCTAGCAAAGGGGGTATATACCTTCGGCTATTACATCTTTGACTGGCTTCCCTTTCTTTCGAGCAAGGAGCCTTTCGTTTTCTTCGCGTAGTTTGGGTAGCACTAGAGGTCGGATGGCGGCGAATATTCGGGGGAGAACGGGATCCCGACGATCGAGGAGCCATCGGGTGTCGGAGGGGTTTTCTAGATAGATTCGGCATTCGAGGATGGTATACTTGCTAATTCGGAGGTATTGCCGTATAGGAGCCATGTTACAACTCGAGTGAGGTCAGAGGGGAAGTGAGTTGCCACTCGGGTTGGGGATAGAGGAAAGGTAGTATGGAGTATGAAGTATGGAGTATGGAGGATGAAGTACGGAGTACGGAGTACAATCAAGTTAATATCCAACTCTTAGTACTCAGTACTCCGTAGTCGCAACTCCGTAGTAACCTATTGTCATTATGTACCGTACAGTACATACAGTAACAGTAAATCGGCAGTCTTTTCCAAGTTCCCCCCTCTACACCGCTTTCTTTTTCAGTAGTACTGCCCCACGTTAGTACCTCCACTCGGCGTACTCCGTAGAGTAGACATCGATCATGAACCTGGCAGATTTCACTGTGGTGAAATGGATTTCCTTCCAACTTGAGAGTGGAGGTATGTATGTGGTACTTATACCATTTGCAAGGAATTGGGATAGTACCTCATTCAGAAAGAAAGAAAGAAAGAAAGAAAGAAAGAAATAAAGAAACAAAGAAACAAAGGAAGAAAGAACAAGTCCCACAAGGTAAGCATGGCACCAATCAGACGATCGGTCAAACCTGCTCCCAAGGTCCTCACTGTTGGTCCGAAAAATGCCCGTCTTTCTCCCTCTCTTTCGCTCTCGCTCTCGTGTTGAGGTCTTGACGCTTGTCTCCCAAGGTCCCCGTCTACGGTGACAAGTGGGACATCGAAATCTCAGCATCATGGACGTCTCTTTTGACATCCATCTTTCCCATTTCTCCCATCTCTCCCATCTTTGGTGTGCACTGCCTCCTGAGATCATTCTCATACTAATACCAATTCCTGGGAGTTAAAGAAAGAGTCATCGTTATATCGAAATAACCTGCCAGTTCTTCATCATACAAGATAAAGGTGTCAACCACAAGGTCCTCATCTCGAGATCTAATCCCTGTCGCCGCGTTGTTTAGTCGATTCAGAAGACACTACGGAGCCCTAGGCCATACACCGGAAGTGGAGTGTAAGGACCTTGAGGACATTCAATCACATCAGTCGACACCCTGCCGCACAACAGCATTTAAATTAAGAGGGCGGAGAAGAAAATTTCATAAATTGGTCTGATATACCAAGAATACTAAGCGTCCGGGCATCCTGCAATCCGAGAAAGCTTTCTTTCCCTTGTAAAGGCGTTTTTGCCCCTGTTCTTCCACCACGTGGTTTCTACCTTTGCGAATTTCTCAGCGCCCAAACCTCGATTCTATTGGGCTACCACGTCTGCAAGGCAGTTTCTTTGCGACTCCAGTCATTAGGACCGTGTCATTGTGCTCTAGGTTGTGGAAAATCCCGCCAGTCACCCCAACCCTCCAGTAAAGTGGGACAACATGGATGTTCTTCATACCCTACTCGCCCGGGATGAGGATGGAGGGCCTGCTCCTGCCTGTGACACTGGAAATGCATACGACGGCCGCTTGGGCCTACGTATCTCCTCTATCTTTGTTATCATGATCGGCTCGATGTTCGGTGCTGTCTTCCCTGTGATTGCAGGACAGTTTCGACGCTCAAAGTATCTGGACTGGGCTTTTTTTGTTGCCAAATTCTTTGGTTCCGGTGTTATCATCGCTACGGCTTTCATTCATCTGTTAGCCCCGGCCGAAGAAGCCTTAACAAATGAATGCCTGACCGGCCCAATCAAGGAGTACTCCTGGGTCGAGGGCATTATCCTCATGACCATCGTGGTGCTTTTTTTTGTCGAAATGATGGTCATGCGGTATGCTCGATTTGGCCAAAGCCATGCCCACGAATTAGCGCATGAGCATCACCATAAGGAGCACACAGAGAGTAGCTCCGAGGTCTTGAACCAGAGGCACATTCCGGGCCAGGATCATCTGGGCCACTCCCGCGAACACCAAGATCCTGAATCGGCCGTGCACGATACGTCCCTCGAGGAATATATGGCCCAGTTGACTGGTGTCTTCATTTTGGAGTTCGGGATTATCTTCCATTCCGTCTTTATCGGTCTGACCCTGGCCGTATCCGGAGAGGAGTTTGTTACGCTTTACATTGTACTTGTTTTCCACCAGACCTTCGAAGGTCTGGGTCTGGGGTCCCGTCTGGCTACAATTGACTGGCCCCGGTCGAAACGTTTCACACCGTATTTTTTGGGCATTGCTTTTGGTCTGTCGACGCCAATTGCGATCGCCATCGGATTGGGTGTTCGCCAATCCTACCCTCCGGAAGGCTACACAACGCTCATTGTCAACGGAGTTTTCGATTCGATCTCCGCCGGTATTCTCATCTACACAGCGCTTGTGGAGCTTATGGCGCATGAGTTCATGTTCAGTAGCTCGATGCGGAAGGCGCCTATCCAGCACGTTTTGGCCGCGTTCTTCCTCTTATGTTTGGGTGCTTTGCTGATGGCTCTCCTTGGGAAATGGGCTTGATTTATGAATTTTTATATTATGTTGCTGTGTTCAATATACCCTCATCGTCGGAGCCTTTTCATTTCTTGCTTCATAGCTTGATTGCTTTTATTGTGTATATCAAATGAATAGAAACTTGCTCATCTCATGATATATATACAATCATCATATCTCCTATAGCACGTATTATTAATACCATGAAGGATTAAGAAACAATTGATTTACCCAATGGCTACGGGTCTAGGGAACATGGGAAGTCTCCTAACAGACCGGAGTATGCAAACTGGCAACGCATCTAATTTCCGCATCCCCCAACCAACCACGTTTCCTTAACCATTCCCATCTCCACTCCTCTTTCAACCATCAACCTCGACCTCGACCTCATACCGCACAAACAACCTTCAATCACCACACGTACAAAATGCGTCTCTCAATCCTCCCCACGCTCCTCTTCTCCCTGGCAACGCTCACCAGCGCCGCTGAGCTCGGCATTGAAAAGACCCACGAGGTAGAATGCACCCGCAAGACCGTCAAAGGCGACACCGTCCACATGCACTATAAGGGCACCCTCCAATCCGATGGCTCCGAGTTCGACTCCAGCTACAAGCGCAATTCGCCCTTGAAGTTCAAGGTGGGCTCGGGAATGGTTATTAAGGGGTGAGTCTTCTTTCGCCTCTTTCGTTCCGGGTGTTGAGGTTTTGTGGTTGCGTATATTTTTTGTTTTCTTTCCCCCCCCTCCCCCCGTTCCTGATTTAATCCTGTACCTGGTTTGGTTTGGTTTATGCTATTACTATACTTAAGGGCTAATGTGTTGGTGGGCTGTAGGTGGGACGAAGGTCTTTTGGATATGTGTATCGGTGAGAAGCGGACGTTGACTATTCCTCCTGAGTATGGGTATGGTTCTCGTGGGGTTGGACCTATTCCTGGTGGAGCGACTTTGATTTTCGAGACGGAGTTGATGGGTATTGAGGGTGTTTCGAAGGATGAGTTGTAGAATTGTGTTCCAATGGACGCTTGTGCTCCTTTTCGGAAACGGTATTGTTTGCTACGGGTTTGTCGCGTGGTCTTTTGGGGGAGGTAAATATCATGATTTCTATTCTTTCTGTGGATTCATATACTTCTGCTATGTGATAGTACGTCTGTATCTTCGGGTATCATGCGAAAACCTCTAGTGTAGTCATGGAATCCGGTCGTCGTAGTACAATTAGGGTGCAGGAATAAATCAGTCCATAGTATCCAGAGCGTTCTCGGTCGCTCCGTCGTTCTCGGAAACGAGGATCCCCACGAGACACTCCCCCAGGATGGCATCCCAATTCACCCATGAGTGGATCTCCATGAATAATTTCGCCGAGTCCTTCCCGGCCCCGCGAAGCAATTCGCCTTTCCCGCCTGGATGGAACGGGATGTACGGTGTGATATTATATACCTTGCCATAGTAGGACGTCCACGCATCGCGACCCTTCCGCCCATTCTGTGCCTTGAGCATCGACGGCGTCACCTTGATCAGCGTCGGGGGTAGATTGGCACCCCGTAGGTTGTTGTTGGGGTTGGATGTAAGCGCGGCCCAATCTAGGGGAGAGAAACCCGGTTCGAGGATGGCCCTCTTGGAGGAGTTGGAGGGTTGCGCGGTGGGTTTGGCGGGCGCGAGGCTGTTACTATTACTTGTGGGGCGACTGGAGAGAGGAACACGTAGGGAAGCCGCTGCAGACGGTGGCGGACGAAGGGAATTGCTCATGTTTGGGCGCGGTGGTTGAGTTTGCGACATTGTCGGGCGAAGTCGAGGGGGAGGCGGAGGAGGCATTAAGGAGGAACTTCTTGCGGTGAGCTGTGGGGTACCGTTGACTGTGATCGTCGTTGGCTCTGACGATTTCACTGGTTCGTTCTGGATTGGCTTTTTGTAGGTTGTCTTGTTGACTTTGTCGCCGTCTAAATGGAGCGTGGGTACTTCGAGGGATGGTGTACTCGATGCAGATGCCTTGGGTGTTGACTGGTTGTCTTCTGTCTTCTCGACCTCTGGTTCCAAAGGTGTCGGATCATCCTTATTCTTCATTTTTGGATCATCGGTGGCGCGAACGGTCGGTGGCTCTTCGGTGATTGATTTCTGCGGTTGAGAGATGGAAGACTTGGAGGTCCAACTGGGAGAAGAATGACGGTATAGTAGGTAACATGCAGTCGCAACGAGTGTAGCCACTCCTAGCCAGCCCATATTGGGTCGAAAGTAGTACTCGAATGGAAAGATTGGTAGCTGACCACTATTGCTGACGGGGTTGAAGTTGTCATCCGTTAAGATTATTTTCGATAGCAGGAAATAAAAGAATTTATCAGTGTATCCTCTTTCCACATAGCCTGAGTGGCTTTTATGCCACAAGTATCTGACTTCGCCATTTTATACCATTACTTGATCATCTTCAAATATTAATCAGTTGGATAGAAGGCTCTAAAATAAAATAACTTAGAACTTGTACTGCGCATACACCAGGAAATCACATGATCCCGCGATAAGAGCGCGTCCAACTTGCAGTGAATGCCAAACCATCCTCAACACAAACAATCCAACCAAACAAACAGAAGAAAAAACACATGGATCCGATACTCGATGGGTTGAATTCCGCGCAAAAGGCCGCCGTATCATCGCCGTCACCAATTCTACAAGTGCTCGCTCCGCCCGGCTCAGGAAAGACTAAGACCTTAACAGCGCGCGTCGCGTACCTCCTCGCCCATCATGGATATCGACCGCAAGATGTCATATGCTGCACATTCACGATCAAAGCGAGTCGGGAAATGCGAGAGCGTTTGGCGAAGTTGGTGGGGGATCGGGTACAGTCGAGACTGATTCTGGGGACGTTTCACTCCATTTGTCGACGGTATTTGGTGAGCTATGGGTATATGATTGGACTGCGGAAGGGGTTCGGGATTGCGGATTCAGGGGATAGTTTGGCCATCATTAGGGTATGTGATTTTCTTGGTCTATAAACTGTGATTAGTGTTACGTCGGGGTGTGGTTGCTTACTGAGACGGTTTTGTCGCGTAGAGGATTGTCAAGCGGTTAAAACTCAACATACAGCCTAATATGGCGCGCGCGCGCATTTCTCACCAGAAAGCTCATGGGGTGACGCCGGACGATTTGGCCGCAAAGTATATGAAGGACTCTAAGGTTCTAGAGCACCGGGAGTTCGTTCAGGTTTACCGGGCATACGAGATGCACCTGGCGGATTCGAATCTACTCGATTATGACGATTTACTGCTACGTTGTGCTCAGCTGCTCAGACGGCATCCGGAGTGCGTTTCGAACGTCGAGTCAGTCCTAGTCGATGAGTTTCAAGACACGAACCATATCCAGTATGAGTTGATGAACCTTTTCGCATCCAAGAATAGGCGAATTACCGTTGTTGGAGATCCCGACCAGAGCATATACGGGTTTCGGTCGGCCGAAATTAAGAACTTGACACGTATGCTGCAGCTATATAGCGATACATCCGTAGTGCTACTGGAGGATAATTATCGGTCGTCGGGTTCCATTCTGAGCTCGGCTCAAGATGTTATCGAACAAGATTCGTCGCGACCGGCTAAGAGGCTGCAGCCGACTCATAGTGTAGGAACGATGCCTGTACTGCGGAAATTGCCAACTGCGGAGGCCGAGGCCCAATGGATCGTACTCGAAATTAAAAGATGTGTTGCGATGACGGGACAGCTGCTAAAGTATTCCGACTTTGCGATATTGCTCAGGTCGGCCGCACTTTCACGACAGATCGAATCGGAAATGGGAAAGCAAGGTATGCCGTACAGGATGGTTGGAGGTTTGCGATTTTTCGACCGAGTAGAGATCAAGCTACTTCTGGATTACCTGAGAGTTATAAGCCAGCCGGGAAATACCGATACGCTTCTGCGTATTATCAATGTCCCATCGAGGAAAATCGGGGACGAGACAATTCGATCGTTGTTGAGTGGTGCAGAGAAAGCGAACAGGCCTCTCTGGGACTTCGTGAAGGACGTGGCACAAGGTCGCAGGTCGACCGAAAAGTCCTTATCGAAACCTACCAACCATGGGTTATGTACCTTCGTCGGTCTCATTGAATCGTCGAGACAGAAACTTCTTGAATGCAGTGACAGTTCGGCTCCGAAGAAGCTTCTCGAGTTTGTCATTAAGAAACTCTCCTTTCGAGAATACCTTACGTCGACATACGGTACCAACGAGGAGAACAAATGGGCGAACGTGGAGGAGCTTCTGGGGCAAGCGGAAGATACGGCAGCGCACGGTGAGGATAATGAACAGAACGACAGCCTCCCAGAAATTCAAGGACTCTCGCAGCAGCAAGCTCACCCTGGAGAGGAGGCGCTGTCGCGGTTTCTGGCGAATGTGGCACTCTCCACGGAGGTCCATCGGCAGGAGGGAGAGGAAGACGAGCAACCACAAGAGCGAGTGACGATCTCCACTATCCATGCCGCAAAGGGCCTAGAATGGCCGGTGGTGTTCGTGCCAGCTGTGTATAACGGTATCATTCCTCACTCACGTGCAGAGGACTCGGACGAAGAAAGAAGGTTGCTCTACGTAGCCATGACAAGAGCGCAGGCGCTGTTGTATCTGAGCTGCCCTCTTGAGCAATCTCGCAGCGGTGAAACGACGAACATATCAACATTCCTTCCGGAAAGGATTATAGAATCACGGTTTCGCATATTAGGACCTAATTTGCATGAACAAATCGTCTATGGAATCGCTGACATCTTACGGCGACCGAGGCCAAGTTCCGAGGCCATGCTTGAAGGCCAAGTCTCACTCCCTTCCACATTTGATGACAAATGGACGGCGGACGGTCGAGAGGCTGCGGACGCCGTCTTCAGGTGGGACGGCTCTAGAGCAATGGGTGAGGAGGAGCCTGGTGCTAAAAGACCACGGTATAGCCGAGAATCTTCGGTATCAACCACAACCACATACATGTCTTCCTCAGGGTACACGATGAATGGCTCGAATTTCTCCGCGCCCACTACCATGTCCCTCGGATTCTCGACGGCGCGGGAGTATATTGCGACCAACACAGCCGCACGACAGGAACAAAAACCAGGAACCGGTTTCGAGAACAAACCAAAAGTCACAGGCCCCGGATCGTCCGGACGCAAGGTCGATGGTCTTTCGCAGAAGAGCATATCGGGTTTCTTCAGTAAGCCATCATCTCAGCCCCAACAAAAATCCATCGAATCAGCACCTGCGCACTGCCACACGCCCCCTGGCAATGGAAACGACGTTATTGGACAGGCGATACACAGTCGAAACGTGCTCCCAACAAATTCCTCGACTTATCGACCACAGGCGCAGCGTCTGCAAACAGCCCGGCCGATTCTCGAACCGTCGGACCCCAATCGTTACACGTGGCTAGCGACATCTTCAGCGCCCACGGGGAAACCGATCTTGCACAGCGGTGAAAAGGGTAAGGAGATGTCCGACAAGGGCAATGCCCGGAGGGAGTGGGCAACGAGCGAGATTAAAAGAGCTGAAGAACCGGTTGGAAGTATTCGCCCAGCAGCCACGTATCACACGACTACCATGTCGATGTTACAAGGAGGGGCACCGGTGCCGATGAGGAGAACGCTGGGGATTCGACGAAGTATGAATGGGTGGGAAGAACGAATGAAGAGGGCGGGCAATCAACGGTCATGATGACTTGGCTGAAAGTACAGATTGGTTGTTCTGGACTGGGCAGGTCTATCTAGCAGAATGACTGATTGGGCGTTTGGGCGTTAAAGTTGATATGATTGAGCGCCTTACTCCAGCGTTTGGGCTACGTACTAGTTTCACATATCATGATATTATTTTTTCTCTCTCTCTTTCTTCTCTTAGTACGGAGTATACAGAGTCCAATATCCTGGTGATCAATCCATTCATGGGTTGTATTCCAGCATGACCGGTAGACTTCTCCACGCAAAACACAGACACTATAATGATCAATACCAACTGTACAGAGTACGGAGTACGGAGTAGTAAGTAGTCTGTACCATCTTTCCACCGTGTGGACCCCCAACAGAAGAAAGCCAGAGAAAGAGCAATAAATAGTACTGTACAATACTAGCGGTGAAGCTCGAACCGGCCATAATCTCGTCGGTATGTATGTATGTACAGAGTACATCCAATACCAACGCCAACAAAGAACGATTAAGAACTTGCTTAAGGAGGTACATACATACGTACGTACTCCGTAATAAACGAAAACAGTAATAACAAACGATCAGCTGAGAGAATCCACCGCGGAGACCAAAACCAGACTAGCGTAGTTATCATCCATTTCAGTGCTTAGGTACTAGTGACAGCCCTGAGAGAGCTCTTAGGAAAACTAGTAGCTTATGGGATTTAAGGTGAGGTAGTTTAGGGATCTAAGTGTACACCGCATGATACCGGTATGCACTTATGATTAGTATGAGTATGATTTCTTTTTTGTCCTAATAAATTCGAGACTAGGAGTCTGGCAGGCCTGGCCTTCTGGTGTCTGCCAGGTTGATGGACTAGGCTAGACTTGAGTTGGGAATGTATGTATGTACTGTACGGAGTATCTACGGAGAACAGTACGTAGTGGACATCCCTAGGAGTCACGAGGCACTCTACTAGTTCCTGTTCAGTGGTAGTACTTATAGGTAGAGTCTAGACCATTTTAGGGTGAGGCCAACAACGCAGTGGAGTGACCCAGTCTACTAGTAGATAGCTGGCACCTATCCTACGACTCCTACACCTAGGTTATTGTAGACATCACTCTGGGGGAAGGCTGGTATGGATGGACCTGGATCTGGGAGTGGATTGGGTTTAGACCGTGTTTCAATCCGGTATGGGATAGTTACCCCGTGTTTTGTTGGTTGATTGATGAAGTGGCAGAGTATCCGTACTCCGTAGTAGTAGTTACTCCGTACAAGTCGTACAAGGACTTAAGTTCCTACCGAGGTAAGTGCGTATGCTCTGCATAGTTGTAGGTTTGTGAAGAATGCAGGATGTATTATGTATGTATGCACCATGTCAGTATGTATGTACAGGGTACAGCACAGTATGCGCTACGTCTGTAGTGATAAGTCCCGACACCCGACCTTCTGCCGTACCAACTACGGAGTACCTGAAGCTTTGAAAAGGGGGATAGACAGAGAGTACGAGGCAGGTACGGAGTACTCCGGACTGCTGAAAGAAGGTTGAGGTGTTAATTCCGGCCAGGACCATGGATTAGTAGCACCGATAGTTTGTTTAGTTTGCTCCGTATCCATAGGTACATACATACGTACATACCAGGGACGCTAGACCCTTGTTGGGATCTCCCATATTTATAGCCTATACCTACGTACGTTGACTTCTCCAGTTACTCATTAGAGTAATGATGATATGTTGATGATTTAAAAAAAAAAAAAAAAAAAAAAGGAATGTCCAGATCTTCTGTATAAATATAGTAATCAGGTGATGGGCCTGTATTATGTGACGTATGCAGCTGTATATAACGCTTCAAAAGAACAACCCGGAACTCTCCTGACCAATAGGAAGTTTGATGCTCTGGTTCCAGGACGTAAAATACAAACAACACATCATTCAAATTGGTGAAACCAAAGACAGACCGGATTACAGGATCATCTTCTTCTACCTACTAGGTACTGGACATCACTTCGGCCTTCGTCTCAGCCTGCCACCGCCACATCAGGATGGTGATTGGGAGGACCGTTGCATCAGCCTCATCAGGCGTTACGCCTAAACCTGGAGTGTGGCTGGAGCCTTGTCCAGGCAAATACTCTTAGATACGGTAGTCAGTAGTATAGCAGTAGGAGTCATCCATACAGTAGGCGTAGTCGATAGCCGCAAGTAAGTGGGAGAACCCACTGATGAAGATAATTATTAACCACAAATCCCTACAAATATCATGTTGACAATGCGTCCGTTATGGCTAATCAGGGACCGGGCCATCCGGTTCGCTGCCTCATCTTTTATTTTCATTTTCATTTTCATTTTATTTTATTTTATTTATTTTTTATTTTTTTTATTTTTTTTAATTGCATTGAAATTGAATTTATTTTATTTTTCTGCCCCTGACGGTCAAAGATGAAAGGCGGTGTGGGCCCTTCCCAGGGTCTCTTTTTCGACGGGAATCTCAGATTCTAGGACGTTAACTAGTAGTTAGTTAGGTTAGTCGTTTTTCGCCCTAGAAGAAGATTATTTGGGGATATTATTATTATTTCCTCTTATTTATGGAATTATTGGGGAGAGGAGAGAAGGATGACGTCCATGATGGAAGTGGTCCCATACTTTACTACTCCGTACGAAAGAGAGCATCCAATGCTATCCACATTTCTCCGTCTGCAAAGATGACTGATCTCTCTTGACCCCCCCAGTGACTAGTTTAGTTTCATTTTCTGGATCTGTTCTGTACCTTTCCTCTTGGATTTTATGATTTTCTGGTTGATTTATTTTTAATTTTTTGGGTCTCGTTTGGAAGCTAAATTTCCCAAGATGATCGTTTCTCTTCCCTTTGGGATAGTTACTTCCCCATAACTTCTGGGAGCCCTACAAAAGGCCACGCTCGTCTCCTCTCTTTCCCCCATCATTTCAATCAGTCAATCAATCTATCTATCTTCAAAGGCTCATCTGTGACAAACAATCAATCATCTTTTTTTCCCCTTCCATTATCCTCCGGGCCTCATTGTTCTGCCTTCAGATTACCTGGGCTCTAGACTCTGCCTTGCTCCGCCACTGGTCTTACTTATATACACCCTCATACACCCTCACTCACTCATCATTCACTCTCTCACACACACTCCTTCTCTTTTCCTTCGTGGATTGTTTAAATCAAAACCAGTCTCTGCTCTTCTCTCTTCTCTATCAAGCATCATTCCTACTCTAAACCACTACCCACCAACCATCATGCCTCACAAAGTCAACGGGTCCAACTCTACTCTGGCCAGCAGTGGTAGTAGCGGTGACCGAGTGGTTATCACAGACCTCCGAGGTATGTAGTATATACTCCGTATACTCTGTAGTATACATGATGCAGCCCATTCATGTCCCATGCTTCCCTCCCCCAACTTGCACTAGAGCTGTCACTAATGGAACCGTCTGGTGCTATAGGGTCTAATGCTGGCCCACGCCGAACACAACCCCCCGTTATAGTTCATAATCAGGGGGGACAAATCTACGACGAAACAAGACCTTCCGATTGGGACAAGCAGCGGTGGAAGTAAAAAGGTTCCAGCCACCATTTGACGCCAATGAAAGGAACCAGTCACCTGCTGCTGGCCAGCGGGTGAGAACTAGTCTTAGTCAGCTGATTATCCGCGCGGCTTTTTTCCAAAAGTGAGGCGGTGGATCGGCAACACACATTCTTGGTTTCTTCTCGCCTTCCGCGTCTCGCATGCTCGCCATTTCTGGACGGATTTTTACTATGTGATGCCACTGTACTTTTACAAGCTTTAAGTTGTTTGTTTATTTGTTTGTTTCGTCGTCGTCTTCTTCTTCTTCTTCTTCTTCTTCTTGATTTCCCTTTCTTCTGTTTTATTTACCCCTTCCCCCTTTATCATATCCCTCAAAGCAACATGTTACATCCCCCCCGGAATTGGTATGAACTCTGTCATTCCAGTCACCCCGAAGGTACGAGCACAGGTCGCCTGCCCTTGCCTACCATCATTTCATCATGCCCGAGAAAGTCTATTAAACTTCTTCAACAATCGGTTGTGATCGGTGGTTGAGCCTTGACATGGTCGTACAGTTCAGTTCCGACCCCCCTTTCTTCCTGTCCTTGTCGTCTTACTTTCATTTCACGTGTGTATATTACCATCAGTTGTTTCATCTTTTGATTGTTTCAGGTCCGGCGTTCCGCATAGCGTGGGGAGATTGGGAATCCCCAATGCTTGGTTTCCTTGGGTAGACTTCTGGATCGTGGAGGTCATGTCATGTTTCTTCTTGGCTGGGATCTTCTTAATACTGGCGATTGATTGGATTCAACCAACTCACCGGTTACCACATTACGCCCGACATGACTTGATGGCTTGGCTCTTTTGAGATTTAAGCCAACTATACTTATATATCTCTGTGCACTTGGTGATATCTATACGTATCCCTGTATACTATTTTCGGATATATAATACATCATCATTATCTGAAACCTTGTTCATCTTACTGTCAGAACAATGATCCCGGTATCGACTCATCTATCGCTGTGTAATTAAAAATTGAACTCACGGTCTCCTTGGGGACGTCGACTGCCTACTGATCCCCCTGAATACTACTACTAACAAGCTGCGCCTTGATCGGCACAACGGCACGACAACAAAGGACATACAGATGTACTCCGTATGTACAGTACATACATGCCTCCGGACCCAGTAAAGGGGCTGCTTTTATGGGGTACTCCATAATCCACCCCCGGAATACTACCTACCCGAGGGAGATTAAATCTGACTATCCGTACTTCAACAACGCAATGAAGATGGCTTAGTAATCAACAGATGACTAAGGCCGAGAAGGGAGAAGCAGTTCGTAAGGTATCATGTATTGAATCTACTGCGATTCTTCTTATCGTAGTAGTAGCAGTAGTAGTAGTACTATACTATTCTCATCTCATCTCAGCTCATCCACCAAAAAAGAAACTCCCCGGGTGATTGCTGGGAGTTACATACAAAGAAAAAAAGGGGGGGAAGAAAAAAGGGTAGGGTTCCAAGTAGAAACAGAGAAGAGGAATTCTAGAGAAAGCAAAAGCACGTGTCCAAACTGACACGAAAAACGCTCAAGTTCATCCACCTGTCCAATACTTTCTCACTGTCCAAATCATTAGGTAATAAAAGCTGTGTCGACTTTGTGATTTTTTTGCTCGCAGCTCTTGGGAAAGACATTTTTTTTTCTTCTGTGCTTTTGCTTTTCTTTTTTCTCTTTTTTTTGAAGGTTCGGTCTTTTTTTCTGCTTTTTTTTGGAGGGGACCTCTCTCCATCAGCCAAGATTCCGAATGATGCAGGCAACACAGTTCTCTGCCTGCGAAAAAAGTATATTGCGTGGGAGGTGAGAGGTTATGCCACATTAGTGTATGTATCTGAGTGGGATGGAGGATGTTCGGTCAAAAGGGGTTGAAACAAAGACTCAGGTTGGAAAGTCCAAACCGCCACCTGGGGTGCTGCTGAATGGCTTGAACTCACACATGGCTGAGAAAAGATCACAGAGGAAAATGATTCAATAGAAATATGTAAACAGGCAAATGCAATTTAGACTTGAACGGCTCGCGCTTGCAATGCTAGATATAAGAATGAAATGCAACTTGGAACTCCCAAGAGATGATGAAAAACACAAGGAAATGGGTATGCCCTTTAAAAAAGAAAAAAAGGAGGAAAATGATGCAAAGATAGCAAGACACGACCACCTAGATAGACGATCGGTCGAGCACTGAAAGATCAAATGATAAACAGAAACCAGATCGGGCACTTCTTGCACATGATACTGAATAGACTGATATCGGTATTCACTGGTGTGTTGATATACTATTGAAGAGCGTCTTCCACAGATCTTTGAGATCAGTAGCCAGTTGTGAATGACATTTGTGGTTGAAGAAATTGCGGCCCCTGGGTGAATGTGGCGTCGTGTTGATATACATGAGAGTCCACATATTGCACGCTAGGTGGTGGCGTTGGGGAGGGTGAGCAAGTGCTCGTCCCTGTTACCCCTTTCACGAATGTAGCGTTACCACCACTGACAAAGGCGTCGTTTTCTGGTGTAATCGGGGGGGTGATATAGCCATGGGGCATGTTGGAAGGGTGGGGCGCCTTCTGTGGGGTAGCAAGTCCAATCTCACCTTCATACGGCTTGGACTCGGAGTTGGCGTCTGACGGGGGGCTTGGTGGGGTGTAGCTAGCAACCGAAGACTGACGGGCGAGGAACTGTTCTAGGATCTTTGAGACCCTAGAAAAGTGAACCGAGGCGTACTTCCTGAACAAAATTTGAGAAGGCTGATGGAGCTGCTGAGACAAGCCTACTAGTGTCATCGAGTCATACTGTGAAGCCCATTCTGTGTGACGAGGCTGTGGTCTATTGAGGATACATCGCGCGAGAGCTAACGAAGCTCTGGCAAGATCAGATGATGGCTTGGACACAAACTCTCGGTGAAACAAAGAGATCTCCGAGATATACAAAGCCATGTGCTCCACTTCAGGGTCGTATGCTGTGTCCATGACAGCCATTTGAAGGAAGCTGTCAACAGTTGGGTGTCCAATCGTCCAACCCAAAGTCTGCAGAACATGCCACTCCATCTGTGTAAACATATCGTCATCATAGAGGGAGCAGCACATCGACTTGAGTTCCTTGATGGTAGGTACGCGATCCTTCTTGTCCCCATACTTTGCTGCGATAAGCAAGGCGGCACATCCAACAAGCTGGTAGTGTCTCTTGTAGACCACGCGCTTGGAGCAGTATCGATCCAGGAGATTGATTGTCAAGAACAGCGTCGATGGCAACAGTTGAAAAGCCGTGTGGGCTTCGATTAAAAAGTCCAGTAAGTAAGGGCGCATAAACCATTGAATCTCCGTTTGAATATCGATCGATTCAACATCCGGGAGGGTAGAAGCCTGGATCAAGTTAGCCAAGGTCGACTTAGGTCAATTAAGGCAAATGGGAACCAACATCCATGTCCAGCATGTGAGACAGAATATCATCGCGGAACTCATCGCTGGCAACTTTGGACAGCTCATCCGCAATGGCATACTGGCGCTCGCGAGCAATCAATTTCGCGTGCTCTTTTGGGTCCATACGAGGGGCGGGAAAGTTGTCGTAGGATTCCACAAAGAAAGTGTCGCAAGGCTGATAGCTGGACGTAGGACGCTTATGATAGGCCATGGCGTCGAAATGGTATGGATGTCGACGGCAATATTATTAAATGAGTGGACCTGATCAGAGCCGAGTCTATCAGGAAACGACGAATATGAGAGAATGACAGTCGCCAGATTAGTTCGAATTAATGAGTGGAATTAGTTGGCAATATTAAGTACCAGTACCAAGACGATAAGCCTGAATACTGGAAAGGGGCGGTATTGGGACAACCGACTGAAGCCTTTCGTGGCCGGAGCTAAAAGAGAGACTGTTAGTAGGAATATTATTAAATATTAAAAATTAATAAGACTGAGAGAACGATGGAATAGAATGAAAGGAAAGAGAAAAAGAGGTAAACGAAGGAAATATATGAGGTGAAGGAAAGTTTCGAACGTAATCAAGGTTAAAAGTAAAAAATGAAATAAGGGTCAGCCTTGACAGGGGGGATGCCCCGGGGATAGTACTAACCCAGATAATAAGCCTTCGGGCAGAGGGCACAGTGCAACCCTTACCGTGACGGCGAGTCTGGCATCTAGGCTGGGACAGGACGGAGAAATGATCTGTCACTTGGGGATTCTGTAGGATACCAATTCGAAAGGCGAAGTACGACTGAACGTCTTCACCCTAGGAACCAGTGCTTGACTGCAAGCCTATTGGGGTACTCCGGAATGTGGAAGGGGAGTACAGGCACGAGCCCTATGTAGGGATAGGGAGATCATCAGGGGAAGTCAGAACATAACAAGAATGTTACAACGTACAGTTTGCCCTCCGGCGTATGAACGGTTTCTTGTATGCGGTTGAGATAAGGTAAATGGGGTCGAGCGTTCAATGGCCACTTCCACAGTTAAGGGAGTGAGGTCAAACCGAAGCCCAAGGGATCGAAGGAAGATTAAAATCGGTCTCCTGGAGCAGGACGAAGCCATGTTAGCCAATCAGTGCTTTCCAAACGTTCTGTCTTTTCTATTTTCTCGTTTGAATTGTGCACAAGACTTCAATTGCGGGATATTGATGGTGTGTCTTGGACATGTCATAGGTTGGACCAGTCGCCGAAGTATGCACGATATTGGCAGTTCCCGTCCTTTCCAAGCACCTGAATGCCCCTTGAACCGTCCTGGTGCTGAAGAATGCGAGCCCTCCTTGCAAATAATATGAACTGCCGATGAGATAAAACATCATCCAGAACGTAGGACCCGCGTTTGGAAAGCATCCGTGTCTTCCAACCTTACGAGAACTCGTCATTTCAGCCAGTTCTTATTATCCACGACCTTCACTCAGTTATCCATTGTCTAGCCGAGTCGAATTGTTGGAATTCAGGTGCAGGAGGCTAATTGCGTCCATCGGCAGGACACTCAGTGCGGACGTGTTGAAAGTAGCAACCGATGCAAGCTTCTCATGCAATTGATGGGGTTTGCACCATTGGCATTCGCCAATGTATTCGGCGTGTTCACACAGTGAATTTTTACCGGAACCATATCGATAAAAGGACCGAGAACACATGCAGATATTTTTCTAGTCTTCTTCAAGACACACACGCACCCACACACAATTGACGCACGAAATTTGGGGGAGGGGGTATGGAAGAAGGGAAAGGAAAAATTCTCTCACCTCCCAAGCAATCACAACAAAATACAAATCATATACACAGAAAACGCTTATGGCAGAAAAGGAGACGAAGAAGAATAAGAAGAAAAAAAAGCCCTTCTTGGTCGTTCTTCTAACCGGCAGAAGCTAGATCAGGGGAACTAATCGTCGACGTCACGGATTGGACACCGGCGGTCAGGGGAGTCGCCGTTTGAGCTAACAAACGTCGAAGTAGGAGGGCGTCAAAGCAAAGAAGCTGACGGACACGGCTCGACTGGAGAGCTAGTGCAGCGGGCTGAGAATGAGGTCGACAGATATAGAAAACCTGGTCGACGGTATCCTTGCCAGCAGACCAGTCTCAGATCTCTCCAAGAATTGGCGGGAGGCTAGAAAAGGAGGAGGGGAGGAAGGAGGAAAGGGAGAGGAGGTGAAGATAGAAGAAAAAGGAGGAGAGAAAAATGAGGAGGAGGAATAATCTCTCTCCAGGCGGGTGTAGCAGAGGAAAAGAAAAGAAGAGAGAGAAATAGAAATGGGGACAAGAGTCGGAGATAGAGGTCTTGAAAGTCGCTGCAGGTTACTCTGCCCACGCTGTATTGTAAAGCGTGACGCTTTTCCCGTATTGCGGATCGTGTTTACAGAGTAGTATTCCCAGTATTAATATTAGTACTAATAGTAATATCCATGAAAGGTACCGGGTAAGCGTATGGTTCGGTCCTTGTTTCAGCTCCGTCTCAATTATACCTAACCACCCCGACCAGTGTTGGCTGAGAAGTTCTACCGTCACCGTCTTGCATCTCCTAGAACTGCAGGTAGAAAAAAGAAAGAAAAGTGTTGTATGCAGTTATTTGTGAAACCATTGAATACATTGGCAAAATACCACTTTATCTTGTATTATCATGCCTACATTTTCAACTACCAGTGGCACAATAATAGAGAACCTAATATGAAGGTCGGGGGGACTAGACTGAAGTACTGGATGATACAGAAATAGGAGTTCGATAATACTACCTACTACTCCCGAGAGTACTACTAGTAGTAGTACTCCGTACGGAGTACTAATTTGCAAGAACCTCACATAGAGAGTATCAGAGTAGGAAATTCTGCCTAGCGCGACCTGAACCCGTACAGGGCCCTTACTGGAGGATGAAAGTCAATACTTTTGATACCGCCAGGTACGTTAGGTAACTCTAGCCATTCAGTAAGGTACATACAGTACTCCGTACCCAGGTACCCAGGTATGTATGTACATACATACATACACACACACACACACACACATAGAGATAGATACTTACTTCCATACTACTACTGAGTCCTGACCGGCCATGTACAATACACAGTACCCACTCTAATTTTCTCCAGCTAGTTCTTCCTTCCGGGGAGCCAACCTTTTTTGCATAAGATATAACAATCATCGACTTTTAGGACCCATTGAGTCCTAGATTTCAATTTGGGAAATACATTGCAAATCTTGCTGACGGCTATCTTCCCTTTATTATCTCCTAATATATGTATGTGGCTGCCATATAAGACACCAGTTTGCTCATTCAATCTTAGTTTTATTTACTCCATATTTATTGTTATTATCGTGCGTTCTCTTTTTTCTCTTCAAAGTTGCGTTCTAACCTACATGGCGTCCAGCACCAGCGCTCCTTTCGGTGGGCTTCTGAGTGGGGTGATCTCCGCCGTCACCGACCAGTCCTCACCAGCCATTGACTCCCTGATTCAAGCCAGGAACACCTTGGGACCTTGGCTCAGTGACTTTCTCTCTCTCTGTCTCCCTCTTTTTTTTTTTTTTTTTTTTTTTTAATTTATTTATTTATTTTTCTTTTTGCAATTATTATTAGACCTGCATCCTTGGGCCCTAACGTGTAAGCTGCGTCACTGTACTCCGTAACTACGCTACTGTAGGTAAGCCAGCATTTGATAGTGCTTCCGTTGCTCATTGCGGTCTGCAGCAGAATAGTAAAAATGATTGTTCCACCCTACGGAGTACTCTTAACGTTCCTTAAGTTTGGTTATAATTTACTCCGTATCCGTACTTTGCTAGCTAATTCCTACCATCCAATTATGGAAGCAATGGTTTATTGGAAATAATACTCGTGGCAGTAACAGTACGTATGTACATACATACAGAGATCAATGCCATTTTATTACCAATTCTCGAGTGTATGGTGAAGTCACTCATTTTCTTTTCTCATTTGATATTACAATTTCTTTGGGTTGGATAGCCCTAGACTAGCTTATTCCCAGTATATCAAAATTCGGAATACTATTTGACGACCACTCACAAATTGCGGAGTAACCGACTTTAGTTTTCAGCTGCTGACGGTCTGTAACAACTATTAAATAACGGTATAACCATCAATGAGTGGTTCGCATTTTACGGAGTACTCGGTAGATGTACGATACTACGTACATACATGGAAGCGGTCGCGTCCCAGCGTCCGCTCTCGCCGTCATAGACTGCTAACTGGCTCAACGCCAAAACAACCCTGACCTTTTGTCCGTTCCATCGCGTGTATCCTGCAGCCATTCACAGCCAGCCAATGCCTTCTTCTACGCCCCTCGCCCGAGCTTATGTATGTGCATCGCTCGACCAGTCGACTTGAGTTTTTTTTATATTTTTGATACACCCGGAGTCTCAAACTTGATTTACGGTAGAGAAAATCCATATGTCAAAGTTTTTCAACAAACTAAGAATGAACGCGACACTCCTCGATCGACGTCATGTTTTTTGGTCTCGCTTGACCTCGACCCTTGGAACAAAAGTTACTACTTGAACTCGCTATACGGATCATCTACAATGATTGGTAGGGCATACTTTTATCTATTCTTCGTGTTGTTGAAGTACATACAGAGGTCCGTCTCAACACTTGCCTGCCCTGGTATCTCAGCCAGTGAAATTCCGGTATGAACAGATCACCAAAAGAATGGGGAGCAACTTAATCCACCAGGACATGTCAACGACCTCGTCGATGTTTTTGGCTTCGCTCCCTGCGCATTTGTACAACTTGCGGGGAATTGTTACCTTTTTTTATTTTATTTTTACGGGGCACATGGCTTAACTATCGATTACTCAACGGAGACAGACTATCACGACGCCACAGTTATCAAATTCCCATCATCGCAGCACGTTGAATTAGTGGAAGTTTTGTATGCGTCGAGCCGTTGTTAGTGACACGCAGTCTGGTTTCTGCGATGCGACACATTTGACATTTGACAACGCCCGAATCAAAGGGATCTAGTCATATCCATAATTTTGATCGTGTCTCATCCAGTCAATGGGAGAAAGCTCTTAAATTAAAAGTGCCGTGTCACCCCTTCTTTCACTCACTAGCTTGCAAAAGAGGTGGCTAGACTTGACCTTGAATGTTACTTCATAAGCAGACACTGTACAGAGTAAGATGTGCAAACAAAGCAAGGGGCGCGATTGACTAGGTGGGGGGCTTTATTATCAAAGTCTTGTCTTATCATAATCATCAAATTTCATCTATCTGGTCCGACTATCTTGATTGAATATAAAGTACGGAGTAGTAAGTAATATTGTGGCATTCTCATGGTTCTACGCGGAGTACGTAGTAGTAGTCCTTGGGTACCTCTATCGTTCTGGTTTGATCGTAGTTCGTGACTTGTCAGCCATAAGTTCGGACTACTAAAGGCCTCCCTACCCACTCCGAATATATAAGTACGGAGTACTCCGTACGGAGTACTGTACATATATACAGAGTATACTCCGTACTACGGAGTACTCCCGTCTATACCCACATACCTCCATTTATAAGTCGGCAGTGGCTGAAGTGGGTGGAAGCAAGTTTATATTTGTTTCTCCCCACCAAAGTTGTTTGCCTGTGCATTGGCAACAGGGTGCTTATCTAATCCCTGCATTGGAGCTCATGGTTCAACGCGGAACACAGCCATGTCCTTGCTTAATTTGGGGAAAGGGGGGAGAACGATCATTTCCACTAGACACTCTCTACGATTGTTACATGTGTCTCTCTTCCGTACTCCGTACAAAGTAGAGGATACCATCGTACGATGCTAAGTAGTTGAATATTGAGAGTATTGGACAGGGCCTTTCGTTTGTCGTTGATGGGATGAATGAAATGCATGGCTGCTCGTGGTGCCGAAAAACCACCGTTAGTACTTCAATATTCCGAGACTACGGAGTACACTACGTATTAGAGCCCCTTATTGCAAACTTATTAACCCATCATAGTAACCGTGAAATCCATTACGGAGTACTTAACTCGGGGTCATTGCTCTCTATTCCGTACTCAATATTAATTAGTATCTGGCTCCCGTACGATGGTCCCTGCATTGTGCAGATATATTCTACTTTCCATAGGGGTAAAAGGGGTACTTGCTAGTAGTAATCACTGCAGGGATGTTTGTCCCAAATCACCAATCTTCCAGGCAATTGCAGATCAGAAACCCGTACTCATAATGGACTCATGTAGCAATTAGAGTACTTAGTCAATATTGACAGCGCAACTAAAGTTAGAAGTTGACTATAAGGATTCATCCTGTGAGAGCAGATATCAGACCATTGTGACACAGACAGAACTTAAGTTGAAAGGGGGAGGGGCGCGGCTTGTCAATTTACGACCTTGATTAACAGAAGCTCGGTAGCTTTGCCATCATAATTAATCTCTTGGCTATTGGACCATTCCAGCCTTCTATTGTGATGGACGGGACTGTGGACAACGCCCTAAATATGGGGTAATTAGGGGCGTACTGATGTCCTTGCCTAAAGCAGAAATGAGTGGCATATTATCTAGTACTAATAACTCCGTACTTCGTAGGCCTATTTAATAGTGGGCTCAATTTCATCTCCTTTTAGAAACAGCTGAGTGTCGTGACTTCTCAAGTGATAGAGACTATGTTGCTACTACTCCGTACTCCGTACTCCGTAGATACTAGATAGTAGATCCATATTACCGCCTCCATCACACGAAAATTATAGTATCTGCATATCTCAATCTTAAGGTGATTTAGTTTGGCTACTTGTTCGGATGCTGGGGGTGCCATTTCCGAGATAATTATAGACCTCCCCTTGCCGTGTACCTGCAGACCTTATATTCATTGCTTTCTCTCATCATTCTCTCATATTAACTTGCAGTTGTCCTTGTACGGCACCATGCATATTCCGCCCATACTTGAATCGCTCGGGATGGGCCAGACAACTGTCCATGAGAGTACTAAAAAAGATTATGAAGGTTGGTGTACTACCGTCCCAATTACTTTCCACACAATGATTTGTATTGCCCTCAGGATGTATTGTCGTTGTTTGTCTTTGAGAAAATTTAAAGATTGTAGACATTCCTAGATAATTCATGTAACAGTTGTGCTCTGTCCCGTAACTATGTAGACTATGAGTTTTAATGTATGTACTGTTCTCCGTACTGTACGTATGTACGGAGTACATAGCATCAATTGAGCCTCCGGTTCACCTTAGCCCATAAAAAAAAATTTACTACGGTAGAGTAAAGACGCAGTACGGAGTACAGTACCTGATGACAACCGTAGTCACTTTTGTATTGTAGCGTTTCCAAACGGGGGTTTCTCCATTCTATCTAGAGTCCTAGTTTACTGCGCCATAAAAACACACCGCAATCGAGGACACATGAAAATTTGTGGCAACCCACTGCGGATCTCGAAAAATACAGTAGCAGGGGGATGGATACTACTACTACTTACTAAGTAGGTACTTCCGCCCCTTGCCACCCTTTAGGTTTCTATACATGTACTGGATCACCGGGGCCTACGGCCAGTTAGTTGCCTAGAGATCGAACGGGAAAAGAAAGTAAATTCGACCCAAGGGCAGAGGCTCATTGACAGTTCTCTGGTTAATTAAGCAGTATTTTCATCCTCGAAGGGGGGGGCAAAGCCAAACCTAAGGTTGGTGGTAGCCCCGCAATTCCAAAAAATTGGTCCACCTATCTACTACTCCGTCCAAGACCAAATGGTTCACGATGTACGGAGTAATTCTTTCAACGTTGGCCACTTTTGTAGCTTGTACACTGTACGGAGTACAGTACACACAAAACGGGGGTAGCCGGATGTAGCGGCTACAATACGTTGAATACTCGTACTAAGCAAATTTGGATATGTCGGTATGGGATAATTGGATTATGGGATGATGTGGGCCAAGAAGGGCCGAAAAAAAAAAAAGAAGGGGAAAAAAAACCTGTCAATAAGCGGTGTTCTGGAAAACCTGAAGAACTTCATCAAATTGATACTCCGTATGGAGTACTATATGTATCAGATTTCCGTTGCCTATTAGTCCAAATCAATCCAAAATTGATCTGTCGTTGGTGATCTTATCCCATTGGATGAGTCAAAAGATGCTCAATATTCTGCAAATAATCATTGTTTATGCACATGGCTGCACATCCTTTGATGTAGTATTTATCCGTATACCCCAGTCGTTTGTATCGAGTACATCGAGATCCGACGAATGAAGGTTACCAACATTTTACCAACATTTTTTTTTTTTTTTTAAAAAAAAAATTTCCTTCCTTTCTTTTAGTCCGTTGTTGTTATTTTATACGCTTTTTATTCCCGCAACCACAGTGGCACTACGTGATCCACTACTCTAACAGTTCTTAAGTCAGCATTCATTTTATGGTAGTGGACGAAACGCACCGTACCACCAACAAGAACTATGTGGTAAGCACTTGGTGTAGACAAAGCAAGAGTGTATCCAATTGCCACTCTGCTCTAATAAGCCGCAAGTCTAAAGCCGATCAAGTGAACCTTTGATCTCTGTGTCATAATACATGCAGCCATATCCGTATATCAAAATTGTTTCTATCTACACCGTATTCCGTACACACCGTCAAATATACAGAAGCGTGTCCTGTAATCGCCGACGACTTTCACCAATTGAGACATTTACAACCAACATATCGTTTCTAACGAAGTGGGAAAGCCATGCAGGATGAGAGCCTTTAATATACTCAACTAGCAAATGAAGGACTTGCTGATTGATAACGACTACTAAGCAGAAATGTGAAAAGACAGAAACAGCAAGGCAATATGACTGTTTATGGTAAGGTCGTGTTCTCGCAGCCGGGACAAACGGAGAGCCTCAACCATGGTTCACTTTTTTTTTTTTTTTTTTTTAAATTTTTTTATTTTTTTTTTTTTTTTTTTTTGGTATGTACGTTTTGACGGCCTCTGGAGGCGTTTTATGTCAAGTAAATGATTACCTACTTTTGTGTGATTAGGTACTAATGGTACGGTGTACTGTATGCCGGTTTGGAAAGTCGAGGACGATACCAAGTAAGGGTTAGTATAGTACATGGATACATACAAGGCAAACGCGCTAGGAGATAAATGGCTTAGCGTGAAATCTAAGGCGGGTCTGATTGTAGTGTAAATAAACGACTCCACATTTAACCCCAAAGCTCAAAAAATAAAAAAAAAGAAAGAAAGAAAGAAAGAAAGAAAGAAAAGAAAAGAAAAGAAAAGAAAAGAAAAGAAAAGCAAAAAAAAGAAAAATTAAAAAAAAGGGAAAAAAGGGAAAAGTAAAATAAATCAAGTCCAGATTATTCAGCGATTCTCAAATGTCTGATCCAATGATAGATCATTAACAAAGGAAATTTATTCGGTCATTGTTTAAGCGTGCCATTTGCTGCAAAGATTACATATAACTCGGCAAGTACTCTAAGCCAGCGGCTGCTTCGAGTTTGTCACAGGAGATTGATTGTAAGAAACAAAGAAGTCGCATGCATGAGATGAGAGGCATAAATACTGTTTTTCCTTCTCAGCAGTTGCACGCCGTCATTGATTGACTCGCGTCCCACGTTTCGGGTGCCCGGTCTGCGCGTTCTGGAATTATGAGCCACGATCATCGAAGAGAAATTAAGTTGCAAGTTATTTCTATTTCGGCTCATCTCTCCATTCTAAATGGTCTCCTTTTTTCGATCTTGACATCCTCCGCAGAAGGTTTCGGACTTTCACCCCCTTGTCCATAGTTATCGCCTATCGCCTACCAAGCCATTGGACGGAATCTGACAGACAGACGTATAGATATTATTTAGTATTGACATCGTCGGACATGTCGCGTCTCCTCACGTACCGTTTGTTCAAGTTTCCTGACCAGTGTTGCGGGATTCTTTCCCCGATGTTTAGGGGGTCAGAATGACTGACACAAAGTGTAATCTCGCCGCGATGCTTGGCGTGGACTCCAGGGCCCCCTTACGCGCGCTGATTCGATGGTCGCCTTAGCAAGGCCAGCGCGCTTATTGTCAAACCGGCGTGTGCTTTTGTACTCTGTGATGCCCTCCCATTAATCCTGGTCTAGAAGCTTGCTCCCCGCGTTCGTTCGTTTGTATGTATGTATGTATGTACTCCGTATGTATGTATGTATGTATGTACGGAGTACCTTACACCCAGAATGGGACCGGGGATCAATACTCTTACTTTCATCCTGCGGTACGGAGTAGTTCCTCAAGCGAATGGCAGGCTTTCTCTACTCTTCTTGACCAACATATTGAAAATCCTTGCAGGTTTCTGGGGGATAATACGGAGTAGATGGAGATCGCTTGCAATTGGACACATACTGCCCAGCATATCAGGGTGCTAATTTTAACTGGCACGCTTGGGCCAATACATCCGCCACCTCCTGAATCAAATCATCGATGGTTCTGCCTTAGAAGTGACTACTACTGTTACTAAGGCTATTGCTGCAGCTGATGGCTACACATCGTGCTCCCATGCGTTGTTCTAGTTGATGAACGGAGCCCAGGATCCGACTGTCTTACACGCTCTCCTCTCATGCGAGACCGTATTTGGAATCCTTATCAATCGAATGTGCCAAAAAAAAAAAAAAGGTCTACACTGCACAAAGCATACTGGCATTGCTTTATGCGATCAGTTTATCACCAGTCGAACCAGTCGATATTGGTTTCTTGCCACTTGCAATTGACGCCAGGCTGCATCATCTAGTGGCTGAACTTTAATAATGCATACGAGCAGAACTCATTCCTTGGAAACTCCAATGTTAAGGATCGAAATAAATTCCATTAGCAAACCTATGCCGGTGAAACAACGCCAGTTAAATGTAAACACAGATGAATCGCTGCTGCACAGCCGGCTCTGGTCGCGCTTTTGGTACTGTCTTGCGCTGGGATTCAAGCATCATCCACGAGGCAGTGTTCGCGTAGTAAACGCGACCAGGAGCAAGAAAATGAAGAAAAGAGCTTTTGCCGTCCTGAATGCCCTCATCGTTCCGTTTATGATGTCGCACAGAGTTTCAAAAAGCCATGGATCCCATCAGTTGGAGGGGTTAGTCCTCCCTAACAGAATCTGATTTAATTTCATTGAATCATTTTGAGCAATCATGGCGAATCAACCGATGATCTTGAACATGAATGCTTATCTCTCTAGGATTGTCTGGACCGGCCGAAAAGAGGCGTCGTCTGAGTGTGTGCGGCTCAGGATGATTACCTTTTCCGGCATGGATCATGTCTATCAAACAAAATCCCCGCAGGCGCACAGCCCGAGATCGAATTAATAAACTGCATATCTACCATCATGGAGCCACCCCCGCTCAGCTGAGCCTGCGGAATCCAATCCATCGGAGAAATCCAGAAAAAAACCTCTTCTCCACTATCTACTGAACAAATGTCTTGTATTCGGACCCTCTTGATGCCTAGAGGGATCAGGTTGCCTAGCCATACAATGTACTGGACATACCCCAATCCCTCTCTCCCAAGGATACATTTGAAAGAAGACCACCTCTTCTGAGTCTCCACTATCCTACTATCAGACTCTGTGGGAATAACCCTTTTTTTTTTGTGATGTGGCACCCCTGCTAACTTGCAATCATCGCGCCCTATCAAATCCGTCGAATGACGGAAACTGAATCATTAGCCTTCTCTTGGTGACATACAATGCCGGAACTATAACCGGGGCTTCTCTGACGTGGCAGTCCCTCGATATTTGGATGGACCTATCAAATACACCAGACATGCGACTGTTTATATTGATCTCAGGCAGAATGCGACAAGGCCCGCTTTTGCAGTTCCAGAGTATTCACTGTCCTGAACTGGGCTTCCCTATGGTAATTTGGAATTCGCCAGCGTCCAATGCTTTGCATGTGTACTCCCGCCTACATACAGTAGACTGCAGAGCGCATTTCATTTGTTCTAAACTTATGCTAGGGAACATGTATCCCTCGGTTATCGACGCGCTCCAAAAACCTGGTCATGTGGTGCTTTGACCTGCCGTCAAGAGTGTACCACGGTGTACCGCAAATACTGGAGTCACGATGATAGGCTCTGCAGGGCCTATTTTCCCTGTCAACATTGCTCGGCAAGAACCCGGCCCTGCTGAGCATTGGTGGTTCTCTAGACCGAGTAGACTTGGTACTCAGTCTCGCGCCGCAGGCAGCACCGGGAATCCCTCCAACAATTGAAAACAGAGATACTTGCACATTCATTCTCGAATATTAACTTGGTGAGAAGGTTGTTGATACATAACGGCGTGCAGACTATGTTCTAATCACCAAGTCCTCCTGTCAGTGAGATGTAGTAGCCCTCATTGATCCCATCTCCCAATGCCGTTTTTCTGTATTTATTGCTGGAGCCATCCGAGAGCTAGGAAAGATACTACTGAGTACTCCGTATACTTCTTACTGTTATTTACATACTAAGTGAGCACCATTTGGCTTAAGTACATTTCGATTCACTTTCTCCAACCAACAATGATTTGAATGATGGTATCTGTATAGAACTTCCGTATAGAACTAAAGTGGTTAAATCAAGTTTCTACACCAAATGAACAAGAAAAAGAAAAAGAAAAAGAAAAAGAAAAAAGCAGGAATGAAGGTCCATGTCTCGTTGAAGTGCTATCGCAGTTCCAGGGAGGACATATGAGTAATCACGTGATATAACACGCTGGGTGGAACCTCCGCGGCGCTAAAAATTGTATCAAAAAAAAAAAGAGATAACATCGCGGTCACTACCACAGGAGTGACAGCTTCGAAACATCTTTGACTTCATATCATATCAATAACGGAATGACTGCATAGCGGTCGGCTCTACAGATTGAGAGCCAGGGGTAGGTATTTTTCTGTTCTTTAACGAGGATCTACTTCTTTTTTTTATTCCATTCATCAAAAAACATCGTCAAATTTTAGACTCGATTCTACCGCATTACGCCGTTAATCATAATGGATATTCACCGCTGCCGTTTCGTTCCTTTCAACCCTCAAGCGATCAATGCGCTCTCATTCTCTCACCCTCCGTCTGCAGAACTTGCTGGACGTGGTGTTCCCACCCTCCGACTCGCGGTTGGCCGCGCAAATGGCGATATCGAAATATGGAACCCGATGCGCGGCGCTTGGTTTCAGGAGACAGTTCTTCGTGGTGGAAAGGATAGAAGCATAGAAGGACTTACGTGGACACTCGATCCACCTGAGTCTGGTCCTGATGGTTCCAAGTTTCCCGGACGACTGCGCCTGTTCAGTATTGGATACTCAACTGCCGTGACAGAATGGGATATTGAGCAGGGCCGTCCTCTACGTCACTCGAGCGGAAATTATGGTGAGATCTGGTGTATCGCAGCCCAGCCAAGGTGGCAGTCTACAAAACGGGGCAAGGATGGCAAATTATTGCCTCCGGCCGAAGGAGAGTACACCGGGCAGCACCTCGCCGCGGGGTGCGCGGACGGATCCATCGTGATCCTGTCTACGGCTGATAATGACCTTAAGTTCCTCCGCCTTATGCGCCCCTCTACGAAGAGAGCCAGGGTGCTGAGCGTCACCTTCCAAGATCGTAATACCATCGTAGCCGGCTACGCAGACAGCTCGATTCGCCTGTTCGATATTCGGAATGGTCAGCTCCTGCGAACAATCTCCTTGGGAAAGGGCCCAACGGGTGGCACGAATGAATTACTGGTCTGGTCTGTAAAGTGCCTCCCGGACGGTACTATTGTTTCCGGCGACTCTGCCGGCGAGGTTCGATTCTGGGATGCCAAGAATTACTCGCTTATTCAACGACTTCACTGCCACTTGGCCGATACTTTGGACATCGCTGTCAGTGCTAATGGGGACACGGTTGTCAGTGGAGGTGCGGATCAAAGAACGGTCGTCTACAAGAGGAAAGATGGAGAGAAGGGCGATAAGAAAAGCAGATGGGTTGAGGTGATGCATCGTCGGTACCATACCCATGACGTGAAGACTTTTGCTGTCTACGAGACAAGGGATATCAGTGTTGTTGTATCCGGAGGTAGGAGTTGGTCGTACCTTCCAAGCATTGGCAAAGTTGGCTGATAACAACTAGGACCTGATGCCACACCAATCGTCTTACCTTTGCGCGAGTTTGGAAAGGAGCACCACAGGAAGCTGTCGAGCCTACCCCAAATACCCCAGCTTGCGTCTTCGCCTTCATCTAGACTGGTTATGAGCTTCTGGGATAGGGAGATTAGCATCTGGCGCCTGTTCCGGGGTCCCACCTCTTTGCAAGAAAACGTCGATGGGCAAAAGCATCGATTGGTGGGCAAGATTCTGATCCAGGTAAGCGTAGACCACAGCGTAACAAACGATTTTGGATGTCATTTCTGACGGGCTGTTTGCACGATAGGGCGAAGAGAATATCACCTCAGCTACGCTATCCTCAGACGGAAAGATTCTAGTTGTTGCTACGATATCCAGCGTTAAAGTGTTTTCTATTCGGCGGCGTAAAGGCGATGAGAAAGGCACCCTCCGCATACAAAAACTAGATATTCCATCTGCACTCGCAGACGAGGGGGCTCGAGTTGTTGCTGTGTCCCCTGATAGTCGGTGGATCTGCGTTGTTCGCCCCAACAGCGTTACCTATCTAGCCAGGATCAAGCCGGCCCCGTCTCCTCAAGAGAAGCCTCAAGTCTTAACTCAGCTGGTCGAACTTAACAGGGCTACGCGTCATACTCGGTATGAAAAGGCCTCCCACGGTACTCTCGGTGAGTACGAAAAGACCATCCGATGTGCCGTGTTTTCCGAAAATAGCAAGATTTTTGCGGTTGGAGACCTTTCCGGCTGTATTGATGCCTGGTCACTGGAGAAAGCGGAAGAGCCAAAATCCTCAACGCAAGCCAAGGGTACTGCGAATTCCGATGACGAATCATCTGACGATGAGGATGAACAGCCAGTAGTGGAGGGCGAGCGCTGGAATCTCACAGCTGCTGAATCACCAATCCCTCGTCTTAGGTCTGGCGTGCTACTGTTGTCCTTCCGCCCACTTAACCTCGTCCAAAAGACGTTGGTGACCGACGACGCCAGTCAGGATTCCAAGGCTGAAAGCCGGTTGATGGCTCTCACAAGTGAACACCAACTGGTTGAGATTGATGCCCTTGATGGAAAGCTGTCGGATTGGTCAAGGAGAAATCCCAAGGCCTTTCTTCCCGCAGAGTTTAGAGGTGTAAAGGATCGCGCGATGGGTTGTGTTTGGGACTTGAATGAGACCCGTGAACGTCTCTGGTTATATGGCACTTCTTGGTTGTGGATGTTTGACTTGAACCAGGACTTCCCCTCTCCTGAAGAGCTGAACGCTTCTGCGGATACTCATGAGGATGGGGACGAGCCCATGCAGATTTCTAGGAAGTCGGTATCTCAAAAGCGCAAGCGTGGGCTTTTGGAAGAGGGAGAGAACGAGAGGAAGAAGGCGAATAGCGGTGCTGGTGACAAGATGTCATTAGCACAGTCAGATATCTTCTTCAGTTCTAAGATTCGCAAAATCGTAGGACGCGACGAGTCGAAAGCCGAATGGATCTCTCTTGAGAAGGAGCGTCCTCGCGGAACAGATGAGGATGATGAAGCATACGATCACGATGAGGCTTATACCACCAACCATGATTCCAGCTTAGCCCATCTAAGAAGAGAGAATCTTAACGAAAGCAAAATCAGCACCCCTAAGAAACAGCTTGGTGACAAAAGAGCTGTCAATGGCGACACCCCCTCTCAGAAACAGCTGGTGAAGGTGGCGGATAACTCGCAACCGGCACGTCGGTGGTGGCATACATACAAATATCGTGATATCCTTGGAATTGTACCTCTAAATCCCCTGTCAGCAGACGAGGAACCGCAAGAGAATGGAGACTACGGTAGCAACTTAGAGGTCGCAGTTGTGGAGCGACCCATGTGGGATGTTGAGCTTCCGGGTCGTTATGTCAGGGACTACGAGTGATGGAGACACCTGAAGCAACGGTTCATTGCGCTCGACTGAAGATGTGATGTTACCAGATCATATGCGAGTCGACGTGGCAAGCAACTGATTGTTATACGTTTTTTTTTTTTTTTTTTTTTTTTTTTTTTTTTCCTGCTTATGAATATTGTCTGCTGGGTCTCCCAGCTGATAGGACATCTTGTCCGGCGCTTTGTACAGGAATATCCCTTTCTACTTATTCGGCTAGCAGGATATGTCATTTTAGAGACTCATACAAACAAAAGTTATTTTTGCAATGGCTGTGCTTGGTCTATAACTTTATCGGATTGTAGGCAACGATGTTAACAGACGCCTCAGGCGCCACCCGGCTGGCAGGTGACTTGGCATCACTGGTCAACAACCCATCCTGTTACTCTCAGACTGCACTTATACAGAACAATACCTTCTATCTGCGAAACTATAAATATCTCTTTTAAAAGGCCATCTTTCTTTCTCCTTTCCCTATCCTGACGTCTACAGTTACCCCCTGTGAATGCCATGCTGAGCAGTGACCCGCACTGTATCATCTGTGGTGCGAAGATTCCATATCGTCAGCTTAGCATTTCTTGGAAACGAAACTTCCGTGCAAGTCTGTGCTGATCCATTTCTTTCCCTCAGTTCTGTTGCTTCTCAGCCGGTGTAAACAAGCTAACATCTAGGTAGTCAGGTGTGATGGTAATTCTCAGTTAGATGGCAAACCTTTCATTACTGGAGTGGGTAGTTATGTCCCTCCAGAGATCCCCCATAACTGTGTAGCACCTTCTTCTTCAGAACAGCGATGGGATGATAGAGACCTTGTTTTGTCGACGGAGGACATATTTCCCCCGCTTATTGGAGACCGAGTCTACCCGCAACCTGGATTTCTCTTCCATGAGTCGTGTTGGGAACTGCTACAGGGCACTCTTCATCCCCGTGCTGTTCCTATCCAACGGCTGTATGACATTTGTCTCTCATGCCCAGTGGACAAGGAAGGGTGGCTGGATTGGGGTCACAGCTACGGTGGACTCATGGACAGACATCCTAGTGAAGCTTATCCGTGGGAAGACGTATATATTGTGGGCTACATAAAACGATATCTGTCGAACACGAGCTCTCCTTTATCATTAGCTACAGCAGATCCATTAGATGTATTCGAGGTGCGCCAAGCTCTTATGGACTCCCAGGACAGACGGGATTCAACAGCAACAGCAGGTTTGATATCCTCAAGCCCGATTGCCATCGCCGATTGCTTTCAAAGCATTCCCCAAGAGATACTAGAACAAATTCAGATGCTTCTACCTTCTCGCGGTGTTGCCAACGTACGTTTAGCATCAAGGTCGTTTGCCAGCTTACCGCTCGCTCAATCCTTCTGGGCTTCAAGGTTTGCGTGCCACCAAGAGCGGGGATACTGCTTCGAGGCTAGGGATCAACGATATAGCGGAGCCTATGCATTACGGAGCAGAGATTGGAAGGTTTTCTATGAGAAAACAGCAGTGACACCAACGGCATCCACCGAGTTGAGGAATAGAAAGCGTATCTGGAGTTACTTGAAGAACATGGCAGACTTAATTCTCCAACAGCCTTTGAGTAACGAAGGAATGACTAGGGAGTTTGAACTATGGCCAAAGGAGGCTGTGGCGACTTGGAGGTCAGTTGGGGGAGACTTTTCCGCGCGATCAAACGGAAACTCCCCCTATCAAATGAAATGTAGGGAAATATACAGACAAACTATCTCAATCAACTCTTCGATAAGATCAATTGGGGTTTCTTTCCAAGAATTGAGTGACAAGAAGTATGTCTCCGGGCTTCGATTCATACTTGCAAACAACGAAGAGCTTCGAATGGGCTATGTCCTTTCATCGAAGGAGAAGCATATTGAATTAAACAGCGAATGCTTTGACCTGAACGGACTTATCGTCGCAGTCGGTCCAAGAGGTATTATGGCCTTCCGCGTGGTAACTGGACAAGGCGAAATATCTACCTGGGTGGGCTCGCCAGAAGGCTTGCCACAGACAGTTCGGCTGTGCATGAAGACCGCGATTCACACCTTGAAAGGTTCTTTCGATGTAAGCTCGCTACTTCATGTTACCTACAGTGACAACCTATACTGACAAATATGACCAAGGGCTTCAAAATGGTATCGTTAGCCGTATCCACCGACCTTCAGCCTCTATTTTCTGATGATCCCAGAGGTGAACATCTCCCCCTGCGAACTACCGGGTTGTGGTATCCAGAAGTCCCACCTTCATCATACCATCTCTACGACGATACATTTGCTGGCCGAAATGTATCTCTCCAGGACTACCGCCCGCTTGCACATATTATGTTTGGCGGAAGACGGGGCACCCTTCTCAAATACCTAACCCGCATATCAGTTACAGTGTCCAATGCAGTGATTGTGGGAATAGACTTCTTCTATGCAGAAGACTCCCCTATAAAACACCTCCAAGCCTGTCCCTCAACAGCTAGCAGGGATGACTCCGTTAAAATCCCCTTCCAAATCGACGGACCGGGAGGTGAACGACTAACGAGTTTTCAATCAGACGGTGATTTTCTTCGTACCTCCGCTGACTACGGGTCATATCGAATAAAAATAACATCCTTGAAGGTATGTCAAACCTGGCATCTTTACTACTAGCACGTGCAATTCAAACCCAACCCCCCCAAAACAATTGACACATAGGAACAAAAAAGCTTGAATATCTACTACATAAATCCTCAATCTCAATAACCAAGAAAGAATAAATGAACTTAACAACGGAACCTAGATAACAACAAACACAAAACCAAAACCATTCACCTTCCAACCGAGCGCCATTCCAACCCTAAAACTTCCCGCCGGGCCCTTTCCTCCTCGAAAATCCAAGAAAACAGAAATACTACCTGGTGCTACATTGACGGGTATGTATTTCATGTATGTAAGTATCACCTGTCTGCGTCAGCTTCCGAATATATACACGTGTAATCTTGGTCATTCGTCACATCTACAATGATTCGAGTTGACGTGGATTACATTTAGGATTCTCGGTTTGCTATGAGCAGTATTGGACCTATTTCTGAGGATTTGGGTGGAGATGATACTCTGCTGGGTCTTAGTATAGAAGAGGAGATACGGGCTCGGATGTCGGGGCAGAAGCAGGTCAGGGTTGATTAACGAGTATCGGAGTTTATGTACAAAGATCTCTGTTCTTAGGATGCTGTCGTAGTCGAATGCAGTTATTTTCTTTGAGAGAACATGTACAGTACATCGATGGATAAAAGAGGCATTTATGATTATCCACTGGAAAACATCTAATTGAGCTATAGAAATCACCCTATGTCCGATGCAATATAAATCAAAAGGAACGATCGGAAACGGCATCATATGAGATAACTTGCAATAAGTTGAAAAAAAAAATCATGATGCGTCAAGATATGCCTCATGGTCATAAAACTATTATGGAAAAAAAAAAGTCCAAAAATACACTGAGACTTCTGTCGCCTTCGCCTCTCGTATGGGGTGTCACAGGTGGTAGGAGTTCCCTTTTTCTTGTGGTCTATTCATTATATGCGGAGAAAGAAAGATGGACCCGTATAAATAGCCAAATCAGGGCATCGGTTGCTAAGCCGGCGAAGAACTGGCAGCGGTGAAGTCGACTTGGGCGAGTATCCCCCGGGACGGGGCAAATCGCAGTAAGGGCCCCTGTAATGATGCAGGACGGATCCTAAACCGCCAAGCCTGCCAATGGCAAGCAAAAATGCCATTTAATCGGGAGTCGGCATCGCTGCGTTGCGAACAAGGAATCCCAGAAAGCTGGCACCCGAGGGATGCACACATTGACGGGAAGTACGGCGCAGGACCGATGTTCATAATGTGCTTGCCCAATCAATTGAGACAGATTATGCTGTGACTGACATGGCGAGCTTGACGGCAATTGAGCCCAGGCCCAGATCGCTTCGGTGGTGACATATGGTGGATGCCGACTTCTTGGCAAGTAATCACCAGGACGTCTAATAACTTTGCGCTGATACCATTGCAGGCTGCAATAATTAGCAACTGAAGCGAAAATTCACCAAACGAGGGGGGTTAAAGCACAAATCGCTCGGCACTGTCGCACAATGCGGTAGTGCTTTTCCTTGGCGAAAAGGGAATCACGCAAGGGAGAACCTACAGGACTGTTGAGCATGCTATTCCGCTTATTCCGTCCCTTCTTGATATGATTTTTGAGTGCGGTAGAGTCCAACGGCTTCAACAACTCAAAACTGCAAAGGAGCTCGCCCGAAACTGACATGATGGCTCCCCAGTTATCAAACTCGCCACAGTACTACCCAATCGTCAGTAAATGCCAGAGTTTTCTTTCCAATACATATTGTTAATGATCAAAATGGCGTGGGATTATACTTACGTTCGGGGCAGAGAAGACTGTGACTAAAATGCGATCTTGGTAGAACTCATAACCGTCCTCGACGACCATGTGGGCTCGGCAAACCAGATCGAAATCATGTCGTTGCAAGAAATTCATAATCACCTTCTTACCGAAGCAGTAACTCACGCCTCGCTCGTTCGGCTCCCAATCCTCCTCCATATCCGCAGGATCACTCCAGAGAAGGTCGTTAAGCAAACCGTAGTCTGGAACGTCAGTCGGACGTGCGATCCCCCGGATGTCATCCATATGTGAAAGGCTGGGTGAAAGTCCACCATGGACGCAGAAGATTTTGCCCGCTACGATAGAAGCGATCGGTAAGCAGTTGAACGTATCGATGAAGGTCTTCCAAATCTTGATGTTGCAACGCCGTTTACATTCATCATAGAATCCGTATACACGGGTGACGTTGGCACATTCATGATTGCCTCGTAGGAGGAAGAAGTTTTCAGGATACTTGAGCTTATAGCACAACAAAAGGAGGATTGTCTCCAAACTCTGTTTGCCTCGATCCACATAGTCACCTAAAAAGAGATAATTCGACGACGGGGGGAATCCACACATTTCGAATAATCTGATCAGGTCGGTGTATTGACCATGAACGTCGCCCACAATCTTGACAGGAGCTGATAACTCCAAGAGTGCAGGTTGGCTGAGAAATAGCTCCCGAGCCGCTGTGCAGATGGCCGTGATTTCCGCGTTCTTGAGACAGACGGTCTTAGTGACCTTAGTCGAATAGCCGGCATCAAGCAGACGTGTGATCATATCATCCAGGTCGATGGACTTTAGAGCACCCATTCCCATTCCGGGAGAAGAGGATGTATCATTCAGAGGGGTATTCATGATAAAATCCAGGATAGGGTTCAGCTGATCTTGTCGTTTGATAAGAATGGATTCGCCGACTTTCTGGGATGATCCAGTGGGTGCAGCACCAGTGGGAGGCGCATCGGATACATGGTCGACCTCGCCACTTTGCTGCATCGCGTCCACATCCTGATGGCCTCGTTTCAAGCTGCTTGACAGTGAGGGAGACGGGGGTGGGTCTGGAGCATCGAGTTGAGAAGCGGAGTCATCGGCACCAGGAGATTGAGCGCTCAGATTGGTGGAACTTCTTCTACTCCCCGTTGATTTGATCGACCCAGCATCAGACCTATCAGTCTGACTGCCCGTGGACAAAGCCGACATGGATGCGCGAGGGCTATCGCTGCTACGGATCTTGGACCGAATCGAGCCCCGAAGGGATCGGAGAGATTCCTTTGTGTCGGAGCGGGAAAAGGATGGGTAGGACTGCAAAGAGTCGCCAGGGCCAGAGTTGCCCTTGGAATGCGACTGACCCATTATTGCAGGGCTGAATGTCTGCCAAGCTCAGAGTTGGACAATTGACACACGGTATACGTCAGCAAAGTGGACGATCCCGGACTCTGCTTGGCGTTGGAATGCTGGCAGCCGTCTTGGCTACTGCTTACTCCCAACGGCTCGTGGGAAATTATATAAAAGGGGAGATGAGATCGGCCGTTTGGGAGCCAGGAGAGAAAGGTGAGAGTCGTCAAGAGGAAGAACAGGGGCTACCGGTTGCAACAAGATCAGGTTCAATGTGGATTACTGTTGGAAAGGTATGGCTGCGGGAACCGATTCCAGCGGTGAGAGTGAAGGTAGGACAAGCCAAATCAACAGGTCCAGGTTGAGGATTTGGCGGAGGTTATGGATAGGGGACAGAGAGGAGAGCGATGGGTACTAGTTATCAGTACACAAGCCACGACAAGCTAGTTTAGCCGGAAGGCAAAGTTCCGATTCGCCCGAAGTAAGCTTCTGAGATACGATGGTTAGCGACGTTGAAAAAAAAAAAAGAAGGGCAACACACACCCAGTGGGTGGTTGAGTCCAGGTAAAGGTGAAGCTGAAGGGTGATATGTGGAAGTGGGTAGAAGGGGAGTCTGAACGGGAGAGATTTGGGTGAGCTGGTGGAGGGGAGGGGGGAGGGTGCAAGAAAGAGAGAGAGAGAGGGAGGGAGGGAGAGAGAGAGAGAAAAGAATGCGTCATTATGGGGGTGTGGGAAATAAGAATGGAGAATGATTGATTGCACTATGACCAAACAACTGAACTTACCCAGAGGTGACTATAGTTCTTTGTGCGTGAAATGACAGGAGATATCAGCGAAGAGGGGGGGGAAAAGAAGCAACGATTAAGCTGGGGGAGGGAGGAAATGTGAGGTTGCAGAATGCAGGTTAACTTTTTGTTTTGGTTGTCGCCTCAAACCCCAGGCTCTTGTTCGTTTTTCTGGTCTCGATCCTGCACTGCAGCAAGTGAGCAAGTGGGTTGTGGCATGTGTCCGGATTATCCCTCGGCCCGAAGAAGCTCAGCTGTTCGCCTTCATGGCTTGAAAATGGGATTGGTGCCTAGGAGTGGATATTGCAGTGGAGTAACTAAATCACTCGTCGTCATGAAGATTTTATACCTTCCGGTGTCTACCTTAATAAAGGGAAAAGGGAAAAAATAAATAAATAATAATAATAATAATAATAATAATAATAATACTTAATACCTAAAAACAAAAAGAAAAAGAAAAATCAAGATCAAGATCACTACACAATTAGAAAAACAAGGCATGAAGTTTACTACGTACGTACATACGTACATTCATACAGTACTCCGTACAGTACATACAAGTCACCAACAACAGTCTTCCATTCAACTCTTGCATTGCTAATTTAGTACTTCACCCGGCAGCCTATGAATGAACTTTAGAGACTGCTCGTGACCACAATTAAGTACTGGAAGTGGGAAAAGGAAAACTGACACATCTTAGCACAGACACTTTGTTCCATGCAGTGTCTCATGCCTCTTACCTCCGCTTTTTAAAGCATTCCGCATCCATGGAAATTCCATTTTTGCCTGGAGACCACGATGGATCACTGGATATTAGAGACATTGGTAGTAATGACCGGCCTTTGGCATATGTTGCAATTACCTGATAATCAATTTGACCGATCAGAAAGATACAATCTACAAATATCTAGATATCTCTTGGTTTTCCTTCATGATAATGCACTCCTGATTGGCAGGAGATTTTGCATGGCAGCCCTAGTGTACCTACCAAGGAGCTCTGCGAGATAGCCTTTCAGCAATCGATTAAAAAGGAAAAGAAAAAGAAAAAACGAAAAAAAAGGGAAAAGAAAAAGAAACAACCAAGTCTCTCTCTGCAGTAAGCTCTGAACTCCACCGACTGCAGGAACACCGCCACTTCAATTCCAAATATCGCTCACCATACTCCGTACGGAGTAGAACACCACAGTGATCACGGCTGCCAAGCCCACAGGCTGTGCCAAGCACCAAGAATATTTCTCCTTTTTTCCCCCCCCCTAACCACGTTGTGGAAGGTGTTGGATCGCATATCTTAGGTTCGGCCTTGGGCAATTTGGAGACCCGGTACGGAGTAAAGGGAACGAATTTCCCAGCCCAGGTTGTCTAAACGGGAACTACAGGCCGATGTTCCCAGACATGCATTGTTAGTGCAGTTGACCGCTTTTTTTTTTTTTTTTTTTTTTTTTTTTTTTTCCAATCTTGTTATCATTCGGGATTAGCTGCCATACCGGCCGAATCGAAACTGAAGGAACGGTTTGAGCTTAGGGTAGGGGAAACTCTCGGCCTGTAGTGGAGAATTGCCTGCTATGATTTCTTGAGCACTTCCCGCACGCGACTCTGCTGAGGGGTCTCTTCCAACTCGATTTTCGTGATATGGTGACCGGGGACGACTACAAGACCAATGAATCGACTTGTCATATTCACTTTAACATTCGGGGATTCCGCGGCTATCCCGGCGTCTTGGTTCTCTGCGTCGGTGGGAGCATCTCGAACCGCCGAGGGGCTAGGGAAGCGATATTCGTACGTGCTGGCGAGGATAATATTTCGTGCCTAGATGTGTTCCGCAGTCAGCGGCCGTCATAATCCCCATATTTATTGTTTTCTTTTTTTTTTTTTGCATCCGTCTTTTCTTCCGATCGATAATCAGATCATGGTCTTGTGCTTGACCACTTACCGAATCAGTACACTTGAACGTGCCCACGAAAATGCGCGTGTCTGTTGCGTGCAAGCGTAGTGTTTGACCAATCAAGGACTCCAAGTATTGGAAGGCGTGGTTTTCATCCATGGTGACCCTTCAAGCAGCCAGTCTGGTAGGATCGACCACCAAGAAAAGAAAAGAAAAAACGCCAGGCGTTCTGGAATGGCCTCCGGAGTGGTCGGTAGGGGCAATTAAGAGATAAGGGATAGAACGCCGTTGCTTTGTTAAGATAATATCGACCCCTAGCAAAGTTAACGATTCAGATGGTTGGACGAGTTCTGGGCCAAGTGGCCTGTCGGAGAAAGAAGTAGTAGAGGTACGGAGCTCTACGGAGTAGACAAAGTAGGTACTAAGGTCAGCTCCCCGCAATTACATTTCCACGACAACTATGGAACACACACACTAGTAGGTACATACCTTGAGCAACGACCGCATTGAATACTTTTCCACAGCCAATTTTATTCGCATTGATATTTAGTATTGACTCAAGTTCGAGTTGTCTTGTATTTTTCCCCCCTTAGTCACCATAGATGATACAATTTGAATTAAGCTACCAAATACGTAACCCTTCCTGAGCGGCAGAAAGGCCGAATATTAAGGAGCTGATATATCATTCAAGACTAGGTGGTGTTACATTTTTTTATGTATCTATTTGCTTGAAGACGCGCCATGCCAATGCTATGCAACTGGCGAGAAAATGCAGTCCCACCAATAGTGGAACCGGGGCCAGCATTGAATCAACAACATGAATTCGATGCAGAAGAATACATATAGAAAATATTGTATTGTATTAACCATGCAGGGAGATGTAAAGGATCAGCGTCGATCACGAATATATATTGAAATATACCCAACTATGACCAGCAGTTGTTGGATCTCTCAAAAAAGACATATCGTGGGTAATAATATAATAAGTCGTCAGTGGGTATAAACTATTAAGGAGAAATTTCGCGCGGAACATCGATAACCGCGTGCTATATCATAGCCAGCCGAGCCCGCCATTCCATCGCTCGGAGGTTTGAACTGACTTGTCGCTTCCGGAGACCATTTGTACTTCCATATTAGTTGCGGTTTCTTGTGAAGATGGACTAGCCGGGCCATTACCGATCAAGGGGACGTTTGAAATAGTGTCAAGAGCATGGCGTTTCGAAAAGTTATGATTAGATTGTGGGAAACTATCGGACTGCTGCTTCATGTCGTTGGGCCCGGATTGGAACGATGGCAGACGGGAAGGTTCAAAGAATTTGTGCAGCGTTTGCTGTCGTGGGTCGACGATTTCTGATGGAAGAGAATCCGACTCCATGTCCTCTCCTACGTCTTCTTTTGCAGGAGGAATCGGCCCTTGCTGCTGCTGAGCAGTGAAGAGCAAGCGGAGTGTGTTTTCTATCGACATCAGCCAACGCTCGACGGGAAACTTATTCCAAGTGTAGAGGTTGTAAGATACACACCATATACAATTCTATCGTCGGGACGATCGTTCCTATAGCGCTTTCGCGTCCGACTGTTGAGATGTTTGGGGGAGTCGTCCACCATCAACGACCGTCCCGTGAACACTGGTGCCACAATGGGGGAAATAATTCCAGAGAATGAGGCCTTGCGCTTGAGGGACATGACCCGTTGGCGTCCGTCTTGGTTGTAAAAGGGTGTGGATGGTGTGGATGGTGTTGTAAGTTGTTAAGGGGAAACGGTTGGTAAGCAAATACTCAACAAGGATCTCCGAGTCCAACTTATGTTAATCCGAAGCTTGACGGCACTGAGGAAGATCGGATAATAAGGAATTGTCCTTGCAGGAGGGCACGTGAGGGGGCAATCTGACTGGCAACTGCACGATCGAAAAACTAAGATAAATTCAGTTGAAGGGTACAGCCCTTTAGCATGGTTGGTTGTGGGCGCGTCGCGTACGTTCCTGGTGTAGTATTAGTACAGTGGAACTATGCGCTTGTCCATATTGGGTTAAATTGGTATCACTGGGTGGAATTGGATTGTTCCTTTGCTATGAACATGGAAAGTTACAAGTCAATAAATTTGAACTGCGGCAATACCTCAGCATGAGGATAATAAGCGTTTTTATGTTTGGGGTCTCTTCTACTCGGTATGTATGTATGTACATACATTCTACTTAATGTTGACATTGACTCTCAGTCATATGATTACCATATTGTCGAAGCAAAACTTGGTATCACTTAAAAAATCACTGTGTGTAAATCAACATAAACTATGTTGCATTTACTAGATTCTTTCTTTCTCCTCTTTCTTGCATTTTTCAGATCACTTCTGCCATTGCAGGATTTCTGGCTGGTTATAGCAAAGGTAAGGAGGAAACTGGGCTACCCGTGAATTCTGTACGGAATGATCGGCATGCCGCGTTGGGTCTCGGCATACCGCGGCCATAAATCAGAAAATCACCACCCTTAGGCACTCCACTCAATGACGAAGGGGGTCCCGCTTCCCCGCTTCTACCCTAACAACAAGAGGGCAACTACTCCGTACTCTACGCAAACAACCTAATCAAGACACCTTCACCACTGCAACCTGGCATCAAACTTGCTCCCCCTTTACTTCTTCTTTTTATTTCAAAGCCATACAGTATGCAGTCTCGGGAAGCTTCTCACGCTGGATCGTGGTATTCCGATAGCCAGCGTACTCTAACCCGCCAACTTGATCAATGGCTTGCCCAAGTCCCAAATGACATCGAGGGCATAGGTTCCTTGCCAGTGCCCGGTGCCCGAATAATAATTGCTCCGTACGTACTGGGAAATATTCTCTACGTAACACACCGTCAATTCGCATGCTGATCCCTCAGACATGCGGGCTATGCATACTCAGGCCCCTGTGCCGCCTATGCATACAAAGCCCTGGACCTTTCCAAAGCGCAAGTATTACTTCCTATTCAAACTGTGTCTGCTCTAAGCTCTACTGGAAATAGGAAGCGAATTTTCATCCTCGGACCATCACATCATCATTATCTCTCCACCCTCGCCCTTCCAGAGCTCACTTCGTACTACACCCCGCTTTCCGACGAGCCGCTTCCGCTTGACACGGAGCTTATCACTAAGCTCCTTTCAACCAAAGCAGTCAAATCTAATGAATCCACTGTTAGCTTCACTACTATGTCCCGTTCTATCGATGAAGACGAACACAGCATAGAACTCCATCTCCCATACATCCATCGTCTTTTACAGCTTCAGTTCCCAAACAAACCCACCTCCCAATACCCCCCGCTTGTACCGATCATGGTTGGAAGTACTTCGGCATCAACTGAGAGTGCTTTTGGAGCCCTTCTTGCTCCATATCTGGAGGACCATGCGAATGCGTTCGTCATAAGCTCGGACTTCTGCCATTGGGGTTTACGTTTCCGTTACACATACTATGTTCCTCAGGCGTCAAAGCCCGGGCCGAAACTCCCGCTTTCCGCTAACTCTCTACCCCAACCCGGGGACGAGATTAGCAGTGTGGAGGAGAAAATGGAATCGGTATCTGCTGGCCATTCTTTGCAGCGGCGGGATCGCATCTCAAGTCGAGAACCAGCGATCCACGAGAGCATCTCAGCCTTTGATATCGCAACCATGGCAGCCATAACTACCGGTGTCACGTCAAATTTCTTAGACACGATCCAAAGGACGGGTAATACGGTCTGTGGCCGTCATCCAATTGGCGTTGTGATGGCAGCTATTGAGGAAATCACAAGCCAGGAAGAAGGAAAGAAGGGCAAGTTTAATTTTGTTAGGTATGAGAGAAGCTCAGACGCGATTGGTGTAGATGATAGCTCCGTGAGCTATGTTTCTGCATTTGCCGTGCTATAATGACTGTTCTCTCTCTTCCTTTACTTTTTTTTTCTTCTTCTTTTTCTCTCTGTCTGGGGGTTCTTTGACTCGTTCATAGTTTTTTTAGCATGCCCATCATATTGGTTTGGAAGAGCGCTACTGTACTCTGTTACCCGGTGGATAGGATGATTGGTAGCAATGGATTCTGACTCGGTTGAAATGTAACTCCCACTACTACCCTACATTCGCACTGACACGGTGAATTGTTTGGTATGCCTCTTTCGTCCGGAGTCTCCGCACATATTCACCATCCTCTACGGATATCGTTGGTCTAATGGGACTGCTTTTCCCCATTGCTTTCTCTGGATGGTCTGTGTGACAGTCATACTGCTACCCAAGACCAGGCAGAGTCATTCTGTTTGTTTAGAATTTGATGAAGGAAAATCACGGCCTCTCCTCCCCCCTCATTAAATCGCTCTGGCGACTGATCAACGGATGCCCACTTCAACTTTACCTAATTGCGAATCCCACACTTGATACTTGAGTTTGTTGGCCAACATGAACGATAAATGCCATATTTGCTGATTGGCGTCGTAGGAATGGTGAATGAACTTAAAAATCCACACTGGAAGACTTTTTGGCATCACATGGCCTGGAAGCCAACTCATAAACACCCCAACAATGTTACACTACACTGTTGAGGAGGGGGAAAAGTTGGATTGTTGTAGTAACAATTAAACAACCTGCACTGCTACAAATCCGGGATGATTTGTCAAATCCAGTAACAGCCCGAAGAACTCGAAGAAAAGGTCAGAGTATAAATGACGTTGTAATATAGTTGTTACCTGTCTGGTGATGGCATCGCGTGGCTGACGGTCCTAGAAATTCTTACCCCGCAGTCTCGACCTACAAGTCAGTCAGAATCAATGAATGTATGCAGTGTTATTGGGGAGTCTGTGCGTTGATCAATCAATCAATCAATCAATCAATCCTCTCCGCTGTCATGCGTCCATACCGATGGTGAAGGCGATCGTTGAAGGAGGGACCCCTCAAAATCACCTTTGGCCCAACAAATCCATAATAACAAGATATAACTTGACTGGAATGTTACATCCGAAATGATCGACACTAGGGCTTATGGATTGTTCTACAGGGCAATCCATGAATATACATCGTTTCGGATATACCCGTGGCATCAACAAACAATGTCATTGTCGATGGATCTCAGCGCATCCACCAAACACTCCCAGCATGGAATGAAAGCAACAAAAGCTTGTTCCCATTTGCTTGACTCAAGGTCACGTATGACGGTTGGGTAGTCGTTTCGATTTTCCAAAACAACTCTGCCAATGACGAAGAGTCTCAGGGGTTTCAATGGGTTTCTAGTATGTGCATACCAACACCCACTGGGTCGTTGGCAGTCCTAGAACTAGTTTGAACGGGGGAAACTGACAAGTTGAGGTCTGACATTGTCAATCTCCAACAGCTAGTCCTACATCATGTGGTGAATGCTCAATGGAGTGTGTTCCAAATTACACCTATCGCTGATCATGAAATCTCCCCCCCTTGTTGTCCTCAAACTAGGGGGGCAGACTTTTGTCAAGATAAAAGGGAGGCCAAGGTGCGAATGGATTCTTTCATTCTATGGTGAACAAGTCAAGGGAGCATTGTGTTATTCTCTGGCTATTGTCTGAAAGCTGACCATTGTTGCTCACAATCGAAACATTGACAGTTGCAGCTCTTTCTTTTCCTTTGATGCTTCTGCTATCAAATTACCCTACCTATCGCAAAGTCCACTGGAGAGCAGTCTAGTGCCTTCGAGATTGTGCCCCTTTATTTTACTTTTACTTTTACTTTTACTTTTACTTTGGGTTTTATTTCTATTTTTCTCGATTTTTTTTGGGGCTTTTAGAGTAAAGTGGTTGAAGTCTGAAAAGCCATGATTTCGAGATTGCTATCTTTGGCTCTTGCGGCCCTCTTGACATTGGCCGCTGCCACACCAGCGGTACAGAATAGAGCTGAGAATAGTGCGTCTAACAAGCTCGTATTCTGTCACTTTATGGTAAGTTGGAAAATCCATGGGTGAAATCCCAGGTTAGCGGGCTAATCTTCCTAGATTGGAATCACGAGCAACCGCCAAAGCGCTGCCGACTATGATGACGATATGAAGCGCGCGAAATCCTTGGGTATTGACGCATTTGCACTGAACATTGGTGTTGATCCTTACACGGATACTCAGTTGAACTTGGCCTATGAGTCGGCCGCTAAGAACGATATGAAGGTCTTCTTGTCGTTTGATTTCAACTGGTACAACACCGGGCAAGCCGGTGCCGTGGGTGCAAAGATCAAGCAGTATGCCAGTCTACCGGCTCAACTTGTGGTGGACAATAAAGTCTTCGCATCGTCGTTTGCAGGGGATGGCCTCGATATTGCCGCCATGCAGTCTGCTGCTGGCACGGATGTGTTCTTTGCTCCGAACTTCCACCCTGGTGCTGGAGACTTCAATGCAATCCAGGGAGCGCTGAACTGGATGGCCTGGGACAATAACGGGGAGAACAAGGCGCCGACCTCTAGCCGCAAGGTTACCGTCGCTGATGGTGATAAGGCATATGTCGATGCTTTGAAAGGAAAACCCTATATTGCACGTAAGTTGCCCTGAGGGCGCTCTAGCTCTGCACGGAACGTCAAGGCTGATAATTCGCAGCTGCCTCCGGTTGGTTCTTCACCCATTTTGGGGGTGAGGTGTCCTACAGTAAGAACTGGGTTTTCCCGTCGGACCTCTTGTGGTATGATCGATGGCAACAGATATTGAGTCTCAGCCCTCGTTTTGTAGAAATAGTCACCTGGAATGACTATGGCGAGTCTCACTATATTGGACCACTAGCGTCACCCCATACGGATGACGGAGCGTCCAAATGGGTCATGGATATGTAAGTAATTTCGGCGCCTAGACGACGGTTTTAGACTAATGACTTAATTTAGGCCACATACCGGCTGGCTTGAGATGTCAAAGCCCTTCATATCCGCTTATAAAGCCGGGGACAAATCAGTCGACAAGTATATCACAGAGGAAAAGTTGATTTACTGGTATCGACCTACCCCGAGAGATGTCAATTGTGACTCTACCGATTCTACCATGGAAGGAAATCCCAATAATTCCAGTGGCAATTTCTTCCGGGGTAAGCCTAACGGATGGGAGACCATGCAAGATGCGGTGTTCGTGGTTGCATTGCTCAAGTCCCCTGCTACAATTACAGTCACTTCTGGAAGTAACAGTAAGACATTTGAAGCTCAGGCTGGGGCAAGCGCCTTTACCGTACCAATGGGTGTCGGTCAGCAAAAGTTTGCAGCTATGCGTGATGGTAAGAACTTCATGGAGGATACAAGCCTGAAGGATGTTGTTAATACTTGCATTTGTGGCCTCTACAACTTCAATCCGTATGTGGGTACTGTCCCCGCTGAACCCATTATTGACAAGCTTGGACAAGCCGGTCTTGCAATGCTCAGCCAAGGATTGAAGGTCCCTTGTCCCACCAACACCCTCGGAGCTAATGGCCCTCATGTTACGCCTTGAGGGAGCTGGAGGGGTACCCCGTTGTCTCTTTTGAGCTCTTCTCTCTCCGCTGATCGCGTCTGTCTGTTTCTTTATTCATTGGATCATATCGCATAGTAGTAAATCTTCCCACCATCGCTCAAGTGTCGGTGATATATACAAGTGTACATACATAGCACAAGAGTATGACTTGTAGCACTGCCAGTGTCCTTTTTTCAACTTACTACCTTGTTTGGAATAAACACTCTCAGAATGGTAGATGTTAGTAAATTGAGAAGTCTGGAGTCTGGAGTATATTAAAATTTATAGTAGTATGTAGTACAGAGTACTCAGTAGTAGTTGTAGGACGGAGTACGGATACAGAGTACGTATTATAGTACTAGTAAATACCTAGTACTCCGTACTAAGAGTATCATTTCAGATTGACACGTGTATGGATAAGGAACTGATATCAGATCAGGCCACCAGGAAGACTTTATCACTACTACCAGTCCAGAGTAGTATTACTACTAGTAATCCTGTCGAACTACTAGTATTTCCCGCGATAAGCATATCTTCACCGACTATCTATCCATCTAGTATGATATATGTATATATATCTATAGAGAGAGAGATCACATTTCCATTATGAAGGAACTTATCTTCTACTCTTGCGAAAATCCTTCTGACACGTTCTGATTTAAATCGCGCGCTTACCGTCGGTTCTGATTTCCCCTCATTCACCCAGCCACATCTTGCGTGATTATCGATCTTAATTACTGACCGACTAACATTGTTTTTGAAGGCCATGATTTGTTAATATGTCGACGGACAAGTGAACGGTCGTCAGTGTTGACGGATTTTCATATCGGACTGTACCTACAACTTATCCCCAACGTTTCCGGTGCTTCTTTGATCCTCAGGTACAGCACATATACACATACCTTTATCAAGGATGGCCAGGATCAAACAAGGTGTGTTTTCCTGGGAGGATGTACTGGCTCACCGGTACCAGAGTGAGTGGTCCTTCATCTCTTTCACTATATCTTCTCCATCCTCTGCTATCTGAGTCGCCATCATATACATTCTTGCTCCCAATCCAATGACTACTCCGTGCTAACAGACAAAGACAACAAACCGACCGCATTGTCCAGATCCAGAAGAGCCAGCGCGATTTCCGGTCGAGCCCAAACTGAGAAACAGTCAGTCCCAGCATCAGATTGGACCGTACAGGCACAGAGTCCTCTGCTAGCGAAGTTGTCCCCCGAGCTCCGCCTCATGATCTGGGAGATGGTTTTGGGGGGAATGCGCATCCATATCGTACAGCAATCCAATCGCCGAATGAGCCATGTGGTATGCCCTCTCACGGATCTCTGTGACATCTGTCGAGGAGATTCACCGCAGCCGGCAAAAGAAAAGTTTCGATCAATTGGGAATCTGTTAGCGCTTCCAATGGCATGTAGGCAGATGTAAGTTGGGGCCAACCACGGTTTTGGCTTGAGGACTGTCTCATCGCCCGGCAACAAGACCTATTGACATTGACTTACTGTTCTAGTTACCGTGAATCCATCTATCTGCTTTACACTATGAATACGTTCGAGTTCAGCAACACTTGGTCTCTCACTTACCTCCGTCCGACGATCCCCCCGGACCTCTGGGACGCAATCCGCGACGTGGAACTTCGCTGGGCCTTCCCCGGCCACTGGCTCCCCAGCAAGGACCCTGTCAAAAAGGTCTACTTCTCCGCCGGACGGCAACAGTGGCTCGAGACCTGCAAGGCCTTGACGCGAATGAAGAGTCTCCAGTCTTTTACGCTTCAGCTTAGTGGGAGTTGGTTTTGTGAACCGGTGGAGAAGATCCCGATCTTCTTAGAACCGCTGCGGGATCTGAACTTGCAGCGCGGGTGGAACTTGCAGTTACCCAAGCAGCCGTATTATGTGAAACAGATCCGAAATATAGATGGGGATCTGCGCAAGAGAGGCATTGATTGCCTGGTCCGAGCGTGAACCAGAGCGGTGGCACCTCCCATGTTCCATTATTTTATATAGGTTTCGGATCCGGTTCTAGACTGGTGGTTTATAGCAATTTACAGTATGCTGATAGGTATATACAGTGTAGGTCAGTTGTGGTCTTCGGGGTGAGATACCGGGATGAAACAGAAGAGCCGGCCGCCAAAAACGGACACACATACATACAGATATACGGAGTACATCTATTTCAACACAGCAAAAGGACCAAATAGAAGTCACACCACGTGCACTCCATCATTGGCCCGAAGTCCAGGAAGTGCCAGGTACTTAAGCCACTTCGTAGTACTCCGTACGGAGTACTCCGTACAGGTATGTACAAAGGATTCTTACCGATATGAATTGATGCAGCAGACTCACGGTAGGAAATGCAGGTAATCCATGGGGGGGGGGGGGCCATCCAAGCACCTGTCCAGGGCTGATCGACATGTTTTTACCCGAAGAGGAATAACAGACCAGGGCCGTCGTGTCAAATTTCAATACACCATTCAGTGCGGTGTACGGAGTACGGAGTACTCCGTACATACATACATGGATACATACATGCATACATAACTTAAGGAAATATTCTACACGGAGTACTCCGTACAGAGTTCCCATCCAGTCAATACTACACCGTATCCATACATACCTAACAAAATACTAAAACCAAAACCCCAGTCCAGACCATTCCAACGCAACTCAGGAACCGGTAGTGATCTCAACCCAAAATTCAATCAATCCGTTACCATCCCTTCTCCACAAAAGTCAATACGTACCTAATCCCTAAACACAAGACAGAAAGGAGAATGAGAAATTGAAAAGAGAGAGAGAGAAAAAAAAAAAAAAAAAAAAAAAAAAAAAAAAAAAAAGAAAAAAAAAAAAAAAAAAAAAAAAAAAAAAAAAAAAGAAATGGGAACTAGTACCCTCGGACCCGAAATCTCGTCTCACCTGATCCTCTCAAAACGAACTGGCGCGTTGCAGATCCCCACTACTAAAAATAGTGCCCCTTAGTCTAGTAGTTCAGGGACCGGCGCGACGTGGCCGACCGGACCCGCCCTCAATCGCGGGGACTCGGGAGTCGGGAGATGTCGATTGACCGATCACGGCTTGGGATTTTGCATATCGTAATTAAACTTGTAATGGGTGTGGTTCCTGTTTTTCATTTGGTCTTGTTTGGGTCTTGGGTTTGTTTGTCGGAGTTACATTGGGCCATTATCTAATTTCTTCTTGACTTTCCTGGCTCTTTTTTATGTATTTATTTATTTTTCATTTTGTTTTGTCTTTATCGATATATGGGATTTTTTGGCTTTGGGGTGGTGATGGGTTGACTTTCGGTAGGGGTCCTTGGCTACTGTTATATTGTTACTGGTTGATAAGTAGTCATGATTGACCTGAATTTTAGGTATGAAGTGGAATCCCGGAAGGACTGCCTGTTGGCGCTTCTGATATGCACTAACATAGGCATCAGTGGTTCTCGATTCCCATTCAGGAATGGATGTATTGTTCTTTCGTTGGTCAATGAAATGATTTATTCGACAAGTGGATCTGAGATCACCAGGAGTCAGAACAAAAAGGGAAAATGAAAGATGCCGTTTCGTCGAAGCCGACATGCGACCGAAGCAGCCGTTTCTCATACAACATGGCATCGACTGGCCATCTCCAGTCTTGGCATACCGGCTCCCAAAAAAAAGTAAAGAAAGGAATCGAAAGAAAAAAAAAGAGGATTAGAAGTGAAAATTAAAATTATCAGAGGACGCCTTTCAAACCCCTTCCGACTGCCCAATAAAGATAGCCAATTAATGCCTTATCACTGAGATGCCCATCATGATGAAATCCAGATTGAAATGGAAAAATGAAAGTGGATGTCGATATTCAACAAAGAATGTGGGTTGATATAGATCAAAGAAAGTTTAGTGGTGGGTATTGTGTAGGACCAATGACCACAAAAGACATGTTGCAGTAACCAAGCATTGTCTGGGTATAGATCACAAATCACATGGTTTGTGACGTGAAGTGTTTGGTTTCAATTCAAGGTAATGCTGGACACCGGTCCGAGCAAAGTGTAAATGAGAAAGACCCCAATCTTGGTTGGGGGAAGCAAGTGTCGACCGGTAGACGTTCCATTTGGACATCGTCGGATCAATGCACTGTAACAAGCACAGAATGATCTAACCGTATGGTGAGCCGTGCACATGTCATGTTGATTATAAATCCTAGAGCAAGGCTGGCGGACTCCATCGTGTATCATGTGGTTATCGAAAGTCATGTATCGAGACACCTTGATCACGTTATATCATTCTACCGGTCGAAGATCTTGCGTTGGTTGTCAGTCGGCCGTCGCAAAATTGGCTGAGCCTAGGCGACGGTTCGCAGGACAAAGAGTTGATTGTAGACCCCTGACATGTGCACAATACTACCGTCCACCCTGTGAGTGATCAGGGCCAGAATGGCCAGAGCTTCGTTGTCTAGCAGCAAGCCATTCCGCCGCAGCCTCCTGTCGTGAAACGGGAGTCTTTTGCTCGTCCGGTCGGCCGGTCGTTTGGTTCTGAGGGAGAAGATTGTTCAGCTCTGCAGCAAGAGCCGAAGCCGTGTAATGGCGAAGTTCCCTCTCTTCACGCTCGTCCTCCTTCGACAAACGCTTTTGGTCGGTCTTGGAAAGATTCTCGCGGCGCTTCCTTCTGATTTCGAGGATCACCCAATGCACAACCTCTTCAGAAGCGCGTTGTCGTGGCGCTCCATGCTTTGCCGGGCTTCGCACATATCGACGGGTGACATCTGTAGCGCCATCAATCGAGAAAGCAATGCAATACGACATCTTTCGGCCCCAGCCTGAGAACAAATGATTAGTCCGTGGGTCGACGAAGTAAGTCACGGAATACAAACCTTCAGCGTACAGACGGGGCTGATCCCACGCCTCTTCACACGCATCCACATGCACCCAGCGCCTCTGATGCTCGGAATATACTTCGGTCCACACATAGTCCTCCGAGTTCCACACCCATCGTACACGACCGCCAAGTGCTCTGCAGAACATGCTGAAACAATTGGCCCATTCACCCACACGACCCCGTCGGCTCTGTAAGAGTTGCCAAACGTCAGAATAGCGAGGGAACCTCTCGTAGAAGCCGCATGATGGTTCAGAGCATCGGTAAAGTTCCACTCGGGTTGCACCGCGGGCAGTCTCTTCAGGTGAAGGCGGTGTGTTGCCCTGAGCGATTGTAGGCATGAAACATCGTGAGCAGGGGGGGTTATTGACGAATTGAAAGAAGGATCGTTTGAACCACCTGAGAGAATTGCCGTTAATATACATTGTCATAATTTATATAACTTGCGCAGCGGATGATCATTTAACGAACCTTAGAAGAGCCCTGATGGCACAATCTTGGTACCCCCATTCAGGCCTCCCACCAACGCTAGCAGCCTGTGCTTGTAGGATCTGACTCTCCTCCTCCGCCTCCGCATACAACCGGTCGAGTGGAATCAATGAGAGGGCTTCATCAAGAAGACCGGGATTCTCGTACTTTGTCGGTGTTACAGAGAGGACATGGAGGAGGTTTCGGAATTTTAGGGACGCCTGATCCTGGGGCGGCGATGGAACAATTGGTAACCCTTGCAGCATGGAGGATTGGGTTGATGAATATTGTTGCGGTTGTGGTGAGAATTGGGGTGGCTGAAAAGAAGCTGCGGTCGGGGGTGGTGGTGGTGGTGGTGCTCGCGAGGGATGAGGTGGTGCGTACGGCCCAGGCGACGGTATCTGAGACGGAGACGGCGATGGAGAATGAGTACGAGCCCTTGAGTGTTCCTGGAGACGATGGAATCTCTTATTACGCATCAGTTGTTCGAAAGCGTGGGTGAGCTCGGAAGCATCGAAGTTGTTAGAGGTTTGCGCCCGCTGGGCGTGGTGTATGTTGTCTGCCATGGTGTGGTAGGGGGTGAACGGCACCAACGGCGATCAGTCGGACTTGACACTCCAGGATGAATGAATTTCCAATGACTCCCTTTGATGACAAATTTTGATAGTTCTTTTTTTCTCTCTTGTCGTATGGAGCAGGAAGGGAAGGGAGGGGAGAGAGAGAGAGAGAAGGAGGGTGAGCGTCGTGGTGTTGGTCGAGTCAGTAGTAAGAAGGATGATGGTCAGTGAGGTCAGTTCGTAGGGTAATAGTCGCACAGCCCAACTAAGCGGTCGCCACGCTTGGCGTTGGTAAACGTAGTCGTGTTCCGCGACTACGACCACCACAAAGAAATTGAGATGGTTAAAAAAAAATAAATAAAAATAAATAAATAAAAAATAAAAATAAAAAATAAAATAAAAAAAGAATTTAACGAGAGAAAGTGATTGTTCACCTGTCGTCCTTGAAACTACGGAGTACAATTAAAGAGAAAAAGGAAAGGCTTCAGGTTAATGAAGCAAAAGGAGAAAATAATTAATTAGGGGAGAAAAAGAAATAAAAAAAAAACATCAAAGAAAACGCATTTCGCGAAGATCAGCTCC